>BHFT01016918.1:0-16085 GCA_004320025.1 Laticauda laticaudata
CATCACATTAACCAATGGATGGCAAGTGTTTCTCTCCGTTTTACATCCTCTTTCCATCCGTTGGTGCAGTGTGATATGGGCTTTCTGCCCTTTGATTAAACATTAGTATGTAAGAACTATTACTTTGGAACAAATGTTTCTCTCTCTGGCTTCAAATAAAAATGAACTCCTGTTTTTTTCTTTATCTAAATGTATCCTCTCTTGGCAACCTCTCAATCAGTCTTTACTTACTTGGGGTAAGTATTACAGGCATGTGGTAAGACCTACCTTCCTCCCAGTTCACCTCGAAGCTGAACTGTTGTGTTCTTGGTATTCTCTGAGCTCGGTTATATCCAGTATATAGTAGAAGATTGGCAGAATGCACCCATGAACATTGATGGCAATGAGAAGCCATGATGATGATCATTTCTGATCATTTATCTTCTGAGCACAGAGATACATTGAACCATAATTTCAAAGCTACTGACATTTTAAACCAAGTTTTAAAAAAAAGTCATAAAATTCTCAAAAAATTGACATTCTGATCAATCAGTCAACAACACATGTGTA
The DNA here is from genome assembly GCA_004320025.1 of Laticauda laticaudata. Taxonomy (NCBI): domain Eukaryota; kingdom Metazoa; phylum Chordata; class Lepidosauria; order Squamata; family Elapidae; genus Laticauda; species Laticauda laticaudata. Next base: position 550 of record BHFT01016918.1, read on the forward strand.
AATCATATCTACATACCCTTAGGAAATCAAAGGTCAAGAGTCTAGTCCAGAGCACATCCTTCCTACCAACCAACATTCAGGTGAACAGAAACAGTATCAGATAAATAATCAGGGAAGAAATTACATTGCCAACCAAGACTGATAAGACAGATTACTATATATACTGTAAGCAATCAGCAAATTCCACTCTCCTTTGCATTGATTATGTTACTTAGCCAGGTAATAAAAAATCTGCAAGAAAATAACTATGCCATTTATTGATCTAGGGCTTTATTGTGTAATATCCAAACAACACCTTTGTTTTCCTCTCTTCTCCTGTCTCTTCCCATTTTGCCTTCTTATTATTGTTCTTTTCTTGGAGCAGATTTCCAGTTTTGAACATAACATCTAACACTGTAGGAAACAGCATATACTTTCTCTTTGCATATATCTAAAATTAAAAAAAAATGATCTGATTCATCTTATTCTTAGCTGGTCAATGTAGGAAATATACCATAGGGTACAGAGAAATGTAAGAATTTACAGAGATTTATGACCCACACTGGCACAATGGTTAGGATGCAGTACTGCAGGCTACTTCTGCTGACATCTGGTTGCCTGCAATTTGGCAGATCAAATCTCACCAGGCTCAATGTTGACTCAGCCTTCCAAGGTGGGTAAAATGAGAATCCAGGTTATTGGGAGCAATATGCTGACTCTGAAAACTGCTTAGAGAGGGCTGTACAAGCACTGTGAAGCAGAATATAAGTCTAAGTGCTGTTGCTATTTATCAATTGACTGATCAGGTATCAGAATTATGGATCTAAAAAGCCATCCCATCCCTGTACACCTGCTTTGGTCCTCAGTTTCAAGCCATGTAGGTTAACAGAATATACTCTTGGATAACAGAGAGAACTATAACAAGGCTTTGTAATTGTATCAAGGCATTGCATAAATCAATTGTATGAATCCAGCACCAGAATGGCATGGTCCTCTCCTACATTGTCCAAACTATGATCCATTCAGGCATAGATGCTTATTGTTAAACCCTGGTTTGTTTCCCAATAAAATGCAGCTGGTCTTTCTGACTGAATATTCCCAAATCCTTCCATCCTTTTATTCAGACTTCTGCCTTCAAACCAATTCTTCAAAAAGGAGAAAGAAAAATATTTTGAATTATTCATCCCAAAGCTCAGAAATAAAGAACTTAAGAAAAGTTTTACTAATTCTGAAATATAATGGATAGTTGTGCTACTATGCAGTCTTGCATATAGGAAAGGTATAATAAGTGCAGTGGCTAAACTTTGCTTTCTAATTTCATACCTCATGGAATTATAAATATGCAATCTATATGCGATCTATTTCTATCAATTGTGCCATTGTATACATGGGATTACATGGGATGTGCTTTTTGGAAAAGCAAAAACTAAATTCCATCAATCCATGGAGTTGATTTATTGGATGTCTTATGAAGCATTGCCATGAAAAAACATACACAAACAGAAAGAAAATACATTCAGGTATTTTAGAAATGACCATAATCAAAACACAAGTAGAAAACTGACTCGTGCTATGCATATGATGAGTGTTAGGAATGTAAGTCACCTAACAGTTGGGCTGGAAATATATAAACCAGGATAGACATTTTAATACTTTCTCTTTAAGGGAATGCTAAAATTGTCATTGGGTGTGGTTCCTCAAATGGTCATAAGATGGAGCCAGAAACCTGGTTTCCCGTTCCTGCATTTCCCTATTTACTGTTGCTGATTGTCGTTATTCTTGCATTTGATGTGAGTCTTTTACTGAACTGTTTATGACACTGGACTTTGTTATTGGATTATCCCTGGACTGAAAACTGACTGCTATAACCGTGTATGACTTGGACTGTTTGTTTGTGACTTTGGCTTAACCGTTTACTGGAAGTAAAAAACTAACAATTTACTATACAGTGTATCTATGTTGCTGTGTGTGGTGTCTATTCTTCACCAGTCTCACTACGCTCCCTGTGTGCGCTCATCTTCTCACAGGGAATTACCTCAACACTGGTGAACCCAGGCCAATACCAAGGCTTCAGATAACTGAGGAGTTAGTGTGAATACACAGTACAATATGACAGACAGATGTTTACTGTTTAATTGTGGGTTACTGTCCTGGTAAAGATGGCACAAGACCCATCAACAAGTCTATCACTGATAACGCCAGTTGGATGGAACAAACTAATGTTGTCCTGTCTATGAAGTGCAGTCTTACTTCTGTGTAAGGAAGGGTTAAATGGACTGTAGTTCAGGATCCACTGGATGTAAATGCTTGAGATCCAGATGATAAGGACAATGCGCAAGAAGTTTGCTGACTTTTAAACAGGACAATGAATGAGCTCTTGTATAATTGAATAATCCACCTGGAGATATTGATCACATAGCCAAAGTCCAGTCATATCATTGTATAGAAGCATATGATCTAGCTGTCTTAGGCGTTCAGCGAGTGCAGTTAAGTTGATAAGAGGTTTCCTACTCTTCCTGTAGAAACCCAGTGTTAGTACACACATTGAAGATCTCTTACGCATACACTATAAAGCCTCTCGTTTCACGAATAACCGCTCGAGATCTCTCTGAAAGCTGGAATGTATTACCCTCTCTACAGCCTTCTATTGTGAAGGCTTGGAAACTGTTAACACTCAGTAAAAGAGCGCAGTCCTTGTGTGTAGATGAGATATATCATGAAAGGAACTGTGACTATTTGCTCAAATCTATAGCATAAGAGTCTTACACCACTAATACAATTGTTTCAGCTATATATATCGCTCATGCTCGAGAGATTGAAACAGTGAGTCGAAGTACCACTAAGTATCTTCACTAGTGTGGAGAGTGCTCGATCGAGTAGCCGCATAACTGACATCTGAGACTGAGAATAACTGGAACTAAGTCGTATAAGAAAAGTCAAACGACGATGAACATTTTTGGACTCTGAGTGACCGACCCTAAAACTGATGGGAATAGTAAACATATCCTACAAGCTACAAGTATGGATCTTGCAGTGCTTAACGAAATACATAGGCACACTCATGAAACTCGATTAGTAATTTCTATAATTTCTTGATGAAGTAGTGGACTAGGGCGAAATAATATAGACGTAAGAGAAGCGTATAAGAATGCAATAGATTGTTACACATAATAAGTGTGTTATAGATGTTATGTTCAAAACTGGAAATCTGCTCCAAGAAAAGAACAATAATAAGAAGCAAAATGGGAAGAGACGATGACAAGAAGAGAGGAAAACAAAGGTGTTGTTTGGAATATTACACAATAAAAGCCGCTAGATTCCATAAAATGGCATAGTTATTTTCTTGAAGATTTTTTATTACCTGGCTAAGTAACATAATGCAATTGCAGAAGGAGTAGTGAATTTGCTGATTTGCTTACAGTATATTATAGTAAATTCTGCTCTTATCAGTCTTGGTTGGCAATTGTATTTCTTTCCCTGATTATTTATGATACTGTTGTCTTATGTTCACCTGAGATGTTGGTTGTAGGAAGATGTGCTCTGGACTTATTACTCTTACCTTTGATTTCCTTAAGGGTATGTAGTATATGATTTACACATGTGTTGTATTTCGAGCGCATGGAGAGAGCGGATAGAGATCAAGGAATTTTCATTATTCTTTGAGCATGTAATTTAGCATTATTGACTTTTTTTTTTTAAAAACAAACTGTGTGTATATTATGACAATGTCACATGTTTGAGCGTTTTGGATATATTATTTGGATAGTGTGGTTATATTTATTGTATCGTGCCTACTAGGCAAGATAAACTAATCGAAAACAAGAAGGTAACGAGTAGATAAGTATTGCTTCATGGAGGCTATATCATCGACACCATGTGTGAGTGCATTTACTATAACTTAGGAGATGTGTGCAATTTAGATTAGAAGCGTCGCTGGTGATAGGCGTAATCTCTTGCATCATTGTTACATCGTGGTTCTATACTAATATAGAGTGCGAGATATATTATATAGTCCTGATGACTGTCTAAGAGATAAATCATCCAAAATAACTCAACTAATCTATTTTTAGCTTCATCTAGAGGTGGACATCTGGTTTATGAGGAAGGTGTTATAGATTTCTATTTGATTCACTCGTAGTTAACACTGCTCTGTATGAGAGAGGTGATATAACTGTACAACCAAGTATAAGATGAAGGACAAGGGAGTGAGTTTATGTGCAGACGGTATGAGATATGCCATTATATGTGATGACACGGGATAATGCACCAGATTTATGAGAATATGGCTAACTATGAAAGGATAATAACTCACAGCAAGTGTAGTCAATCATGCTCTCATCACTATTGATTGGAAATAGGTACCATTTACTACATAAGGCGAGTCTGGGGACAGACAGTTAATTATCACAATGTTGAAACAAGCTTGTTGAAGTCTGAGTTCAGTGAGGTACGCTCAAAGATTAAAAACAACGTAGATATAAGTGCTCACATGTTACCTTATTAACACTAAACTGTTAATGTTTGAATCAAGGCGCTCGTATGGAAGAGTCAGACACGAACCAAGAATAAATCGGAATCATTCACACTGCATCTTCACACACGGGAAAATCGGAAGAACTAGAGAGAATGATGGTTTAAAGAACGGCAGAGAGGAAACTCTATCTTAGCGACGATTCTCATTGGATTGGAGCATTATAAATTGGTTATCCTTAGCACAAATCCCCACGTTGTTGCGTGATAACGTCTGCCATGGCCTTACCTGTTTTTCCTCGAGTTACTCTCTCCTAACTGTCCAGCCATCCGTCTATTGACATTTCATCCACCAAAAAAGTTTTGAAGCATGCTCAAACTTTGAAGCGGAAAGATGTATCCAACTGGGATCCGTTCTGCAATCTGCTAGGCATAACGGGGGACATCCGTTCTGCATCCCGATTTGTCATCCGTTACGGCATCCGCTATATCGCGCTAGGCATCCGCTGTGCAATCCGGCACAATCAAATCCGGCTCCAGCGGTAAATGTTTGCAGGGAGGAAGCGGAACGGACGTGGAACGGATTGCGCAAGCGTTAAGTTTAGCGACGGACAGAAAAGGATGAAAGCGGATGCAAGCTCACAAAACAAAGCATAAAAATGGAAAAACGTTCGCAGAGGGGACTATCCGCTGCTCCATCCATTCCATCTGCTAGGCTCCGTTCCTCATCCACTTTCCTCCGCCGCTGCGTCCTCCCCCGTTCCGTTCCTTCCGTGTTAATCCCGCTCTGGGTTATGCAAAATTTTTGCCCCTTTTTGAGAAGCGGATAACAACGGATGGAACATTTTTCTTCGTCCGCTGTGTCCTTTTTACAAACGTTTTACATCCGTCGGCCAGTGTGACAGGGCCTTAATTCTTTAACCATATTTCTAGCAAAAAACCCACCCCAATTCCTCATATTTACTGCACTGTTTCCTTAGTGATATGGTGCCAGCACAAGAGAAACTGCTAGAAGCTGTACTCATGTTCATGTATAGGTTTCTATGGAGACAGTCAAATTTGTTGGTCATTCCAGCTTTTATTAGTTCCTTATTTTAGCTCAAAATGGGATTAATGGATAGTTTAATGTCACAGATGCAAGCCTATGCCATGCATTCATCATAGTTTACGCATTATGAAAGTTAAAGCTGTCCTAAATTTGTACAGTATATATATGAAGTAAACAACAATGAATTCAATGGAACAAGAGTGTATATGATTTTAGCCTGCTTGGTATCAGGAAACTTTTTTGATGACAAGTGAGAATGCAGGAATACTTGCCTCTTAAAACTATGGTTTCCAGGCAAAGAGATAGTGGTTTAAATAATTTAAGTTAGCAGTGTGACAAGGTTCTAAATTCATGAACTTCCAGAGTTTTTAAATTAGGATTTGTGTGGAAATTCCTGCTTTATACTCACCCAATCTTTCTTGTAGTCTAAAGCTTAAATTTTGATCAATCAACTGTGAAAGTGGTTTATAAGTGATGCTCAAAGCATATCAGATAAATTTTTAAATGTTCCTTTGAGAAATGAGCAGCTAGTTGCAGAAGAACGAATCAGGTTTTTTTATTCCAGACTGACAGTGTCAGATTCATCTTTCTGCCACAATGTGAGTGCCAATGATGAAAAAAAAAATCACTTGGACACATTTTAAGTATTTATCTCTGGGAGAGGAAGATTTGGGAAAGGAGAGTGCTATTTGTTCAGGTGCAATAGCTACAGGAAAGTACATGGAAACTGTACAAACTGGTCTATTTAAGTCATAAATGGAACAGTTACTAGCTGAAATCTTCCTATAGCCACTGTCAGAACTAACAACACTATAGAATTAATGATCAAAAACAAATATTAAATCATAGTAGGCTTCTCAGTCCCAATGTTCAATTTATTGTCAACATGTTACTATTTTTTGCTTGGAAATCAGCTACACAACAATGTAGCAGCTACATTGATTTAAAGCAGGTGGGATTATGCATTTGCCACAAGACATATTTCTCACCAAATTTTCTCTTTCTTACTAAGCTTTCTCTTTTCTCTCTATCCACTAGGAAAGGCAAACACAAAAACTCATGAGGAGCCAAAAAGAGTTTATTATTGTCAGAAGAAAAGTCAGCTTTTGAGAAAGAGAAAAGCACTTCAGTCACCCTACCCCACCTTTGACAAAACCTCCCTTCTCACACACACATGCAAACTTGCATATAGATCGGTGATAGAGAAAGATAGGTAATGGATTAGATAGATAGATAGATAGATAGATAGATAGATAGATAGATAGATAGATAGATNTGGATGGATGGATGGATGGATGGATGGATGGATGGATGGATGGATCGATGGATCGATGGATCGATGGATCGATGGATGGATCGATGGATGGATCGATGGATCAATGGACAGATGGACAGACGGACAGACAGACTTTCTAACTCTCAAACACACAAGCTCTTTTTAAAGGGAAACCTCAAAGGAATTTGTCTTTTGAATAAGAACATTCATGAACAAGTAAATATCCTTTAAAATGGCATTTAGAAAAACCCTGGGTTTATAGATTTTGGCGTCTATCATTTGGAAAAGATTTTTAGTGGAATCCTCAGTCAGTTGGAGCTCAAAAGATTTTGTGATCAGTGTGCTTTCCTGAAAGCAGTGTGTAGCTAGATCTTCTGTCACTTGGTACTCAGAAAATATATAAAGCAAATATTTAGTGTAAATCCTCAGGTATTAACTACATGGAATCCTTTTGTAAACTTTTAACTGTAGTTGTGCTGTACTTAAATGTATTTAAACAACTTGCTTGAAATGAAATATTTGACAAAAAATAAGTTAGACTAGAAGAACAAAACCCAACAGCCTGAGATAAAAAAAAAATAAAGTTATGTGACAAATTGGTAATTCTTTTAGATAAGATCTTTTAAAACTAATTGTAGTTTCTGAAAATTCTCAATATTACAGTACTGGGATGAAATTTGGACTAGGAACAAAAAAGTAAGGGGCAGAGCTGGTTCTATCATTAGACAATATGAAGCAGCCATCTTAGGCAACTCAGGACTAATGAATTGATAATGAATTGTTCATTATTCCATTTCCATGAGTACTAAAGAGAGAGGTTTCTCTCCAGAAGAAAATAATTTCTATGGGTGAAGATAATGAGTAAGGAAGAAAACAGTAATTGATGAAGGCCTCAATCACTGCAATACAGATCCAGTTTTCAACCTTCAGAGTCAAATATTAATACTTCAGCAGTAGAGTAAAATTATGTTTGTTATGGCAACTATTTATCCATTTATGTTACTTTCCATGGCCTGGTACCCTCTAGAAATGTGGGTCGGCAACATTTCCAATTTCTAGCTAACAAGGCCAAGAAAATTGGACTAAGAATATTTATGGGGCTGCAAGGCAGGGGTCAGAATAATGCACGTTATTTTGCCATAAAATCCCTGCTCCTTTTCTTTTTGCATCACAACATTGTATACATGGAACAAAATAAATGAATTTGCAATGCAACATTGCTTTTGTCATTTTGATGAAAGCATTGTCACCTGAGGACCCAGCTACTACTGGATACTATACCCATATATAGAGGAAACCCAAAGAATAATTACAGTCATGACATATTTTTTTCTATTTTAAAAAAATCCATGTTTTGATGAATCAGTTTGCCATGTACAGCCATGTGAAAAGCAAAGCACTGAGATCCCTGTAGGGTCTCCCGCTTGGGCAAGGGGTTGAACTCGATGATCAACAAGGTCCCTTCCAACTCTGATTATCCTGTTATCTGACTACACATAGATTCCAAGTATTAGTCATTCTGCTACAGAAGTAGATGTTTCTGCATGCAGTGGTTTTTCCATTCTTCTGAATCCTTTCATCACTCAAATGGATATTCAGGAGGAACCTCAAACTTCTGGAGAAGATTGGGGGCACGAGAGATTGCAGGCAGGAGGGAAAATCCTTTCTGCCTAAATTGTCTATTTTTCCCATTAATGGGACATTCCTCTTATGTATCCAAAGATGTACATCCACCAGTGGGACAAAACAGACTTATGCTAAAAATAATTAAAATTTATAGAAGAAAATTACAGGTAAAGAAAAATTTGAAAGTGATGCTTCTAGTGCCCATTAGTTTTTAAAGCTAGGCCACATACCTTATGCAAACAAAGTCAAAGATATCAAAGATACAGAAGTATAATACAAAATAAGTTTCATAATTTGCTTTCTCTCTCTCACCAACTTCCAAGTAAAAGAAATTATGAAACCCAAACCAATACAGAGCTATAGGAGTCATCTCTCTGTTATGACTTCGGTTGGCCTAACAGAGGCCTAGCTTTCTTATGTTAAGAAGCTAGCTAAAGTTTTCTGGAAAGAGCATTTGATGAGATCAGAAGAGAATGTCCATACTTAAGTCCCTGATATCATCCATACTGTTGAGGTTTCTTGGTTCCTTGGTGAGAACCCTTGTTCAGTTTCTACCTCTAAGAGGTAGAAACTGAACAAGGACTTGGTTCTCACCAAGCATCATTTTCCTTATAAAAAGGAATGGATAGAATTATATGTGTTTATTTTATAAGAGGAGGAAAGAAATCCATGAATTCATAGCTAAGTTCAGGTCTTCGTTCCTCAAATAAATGATTCATAATTTATAATCCCTAATACATTGATAGTATTTAATTGGAAAACAACTTTCATTGACTAAGTTTCAAGACTCTTGCAAAACAAGAAAGAAATCCCAGAGTCTAATTAATTAATTACATAAATTTGCTGCCCAGAATATTAAAAAAAATCATAATATATAATCAAATTCACTTATTTTGCAGAATGCTGCTGCTGCAGAGACAAGAAATTAATTTGGAAAAAAGGCTTAGCAACAGATTTAGTTTACTCATGAGATTTAAGGGAACACTATGGTTTTCCTCTGTTGACACTTCAATGAACTAAACAACTGATATTATGCAAACTGCACATAATGAGACCTTAAGAATGCTGCCTTGGAAGAGCCTGATCCTGTTCTTTCACAAGCATTTTGATGCACTGATTCTCTGTTGACACATAAATTATACACTTTTTCTCATCATTATTCTGATGCAAGATCTGAAATTTTAATCAGAAAAGGGCAGCCAAATCGTAAACCTTGGGAGTTGATAGAAACAAGAATGTCTTGTTGAAACTCAGAATCCTGACAACTTCACTGCTGATGCATTTTCCTGATTGTGTCATGCCCCTGGTGGAGTCGGACTCTGAGGAAGAGGAGGAACAGCCAACAGGGAGTGGGAGTGTGTCTCCAGAGGTGGTGGAGGAGGCTGGGGAAGGGCAGAGGCCGGCTGAGCAGTCAGAGGAGGATCCAGGCCCATCCCCTATCCACCCTAGGTCACGCAGGGGGGAGAGGATCAGGGAAAAGTGAGGTCTACTCAAGAGGAGATTACCATGTTCCTCCCTGTGGCTTGCAGGTGGGAGCTATATATATAAGTTTGCAACTGAGCAGTTAGAATTGCTGAAGTCAACTAGCGTTCACCTTGAAAGAGGCTTATCTTTGCTGGCATTCTTCCCATGAAGTTTTCTCAGTTATTTTCCTGGAGTTTATAATTAGTTATTTTGGCTTGCTTCAGAACTCTCATCAAAGCGGTTTGTTTTGGTTTTCTGTTTGCCTCATTATTTACTTAGTGACTTTAAACTGTGCCTAATAAAACAGTGAAGTTAAGTTGAAGGCTTTACCGGACTTTAATATATGTTGAGAGACTACGGGTCATCACAGATTGACTACTTGAGGCTGTCTTTACTGAAGTGGCATCCACTGTTGTTTGATTGGTTGATTAACTGATTGGTTGGTTGATTGATTGATTGATTGATTCATTCATTCATTCATTCAATTTATATTTATGCCCATTTCACTAACAAGCTGTGGTGGTGCAGTGGTTAGAATGCAGTACTTCAGGCTAGTTCTGCTGACTGAGAACTGCCAGCAATTCAGCAGTTCAATTCTTACTGGCTCAAGGTTAACCCAGCCCTCCTTCCTGAAGAACCAGATTATTGGGGGCAATATGCTGACAGTAAAATGCTTAGAGAGGGATGTAGAGCACTGTGAAGAGATATATAATTCTAAGTTCTATTGCTATGAAGCAATTCTAACATGTTGTCCTGTGCAGTACAGGCAAAGGAAGAGTAGGAGACACCTACAGGCAATGTTTCACATGATTCACTACTAATGTGATCATCATCTGTCATGAACAATATGGTCATTAATAGTGTTTTGCCTCCAGAATTTCCAAATTTCTATGATAGCAGTCAGATAGGGCAATAATTGTCAATTCATATGAGACTCCTCCTGTCCATTTCTCCTTCCTTGAAGCTTGCTCATAACAATCTCATTAATTAAAGAAAGTTGCCAGATTACTACCAAAATTACTACCATTTTGGCAACAAAAATAACTAATTCAGAAGTTCTCTCATTTTTGGAAGACCTAATAAGAATAGCTCCACTTGGGCCTCTTTGCTTAGGAATTTCTTTCTTTTGTAGATTGGAGAACATTACATCTGTGATGGTACCCATGAAGTACAAATCAATTTCCTATGCAATGTGTGTTTCAGTGCCATCTCCAACATAGGACCTTCTGTTTTGGAGACATCAATTACAATAATGAAGAACAGAAGGCAGTGCTGGTGGGAAACATACTATCAAAAGTGTCTTTCCATATCAAAAACTGACTCTGGGGTGGTTCATAATCCTTTAATTGAATGAATAACTTAGGTCTATTTTCCAGGTAGCCTTGGACCATATTTGTCACTAAAGTTGAGTGTCTTAGGACATTTCTGCATGGCAGCTTGATGCTGCTCCCTTAGTCCAAACTACAGTCATCACTAGATTGCCCAGTCTGCTTTTTGTCTTGAAAGGAAAGCCAATCGCTGATTGGCTTCCATGTGAACCAATCTTCCAAGTTCCTACTTTTTGTTTTTAGGGATTGTTCCTTTTTTACCAACGCCTCTGCCTTTCTTCTAACTTCCCTATATATTTGCAAATTTCCTTCCTTCTTCCTTCTTATATCTCCTCATTTGATACTAACATAGACCCTTCTTCCCCACTCATCCCATTTTGTAACTCTGGTACTATAATAATCTAAGCAATTCAGAAAAGGTTGGTCTTTTGTTCCTGTGGGCCTCTGCAGGTCTATGCAAACTTTATAGCAAAACTTCAGCTTTATAGAAACAAAATACTAAGGTTTATATCTTGCAATTCAAAGAAGTTTAAAATAACAGGATGGGACAAATTCTTTGCAGTACTATGAGCAGTAGGTAGTACAGCAAGGAGAATCTGCTTCATCCAGTTTGTGCAGAGATCAACAGTGTTCCCTGGGAGATCCAAGGACTGAACACAAGAGTTTGTGTTGAGGTAGTCTATTTCTATTTATAGGGTTCACATAAGTGGCTTGCAGATATAAGCATGCTATCTACTGCACCAGCATTTTTAGTTACTAAAAGTGAGGTAGTTTAACCAATGTTCTGAAATCTGTTTTTAGTCCCAATTTGTTTGCCAGTCTCTGTTTTTGTGTTAGGATTACCACAAATAACAAAACGTTTTCTCTGTTTTCTAATAATTGTCACTCTGTGATTTAAAAAATGAATGTTTTCTTTAACAGTGAAGAAAACTGTCTTCTATAATATTTCTTCTTTGCAATGCAAAGCAACACTATTTTTTTTTTAATAAAGAATTTTATTAATTTTTAACAAACAAACATATACAAACAAAACACAAAACATAAGAAAACATTTAAAATATCTTTTTGGACGGCAGTTTGATCCCGAGTTACATCTTTTTGTACAGACATAAATTCAAGTTCATGCTTACTTTTATATAGCATTCCACTTTCTTATTTCACTATTTTACATTTCTATATAGCTTCTCCCCTCTTTTCACTCTCTTAATTCTATTATTATTTATTTCATCTCAATTTAAAATCATTATACTTATATCCTTTGTCTGTCCTGTTTCAGCTGTCTATTATCTTTTCTCATTAACACAAAATTTCTTCTGTAATGACTGATTGGAGTATAATGCCTTATCACACTTATCCTTCCCCTAGTTTTAAAGCTTAACATAACACATAATTTTCATTCAGATTCTGCGTAGTACATTCTAAAGATAGACTCAATATTTTAAAACAAGAAAAAAAAAATTTTTTTTAAATATATAATATAATTAAAACAACAATCCATAGCAATTAAATTATATCATTAAAATTAATATTCATTTAAGTCTTAAACATTTTACACAATCCTTTCTAAATAAATATCATGCTTCTATGGGAACATTTATAGATTTTGCTTAGTTACTTCCCCTATTTCACTTATTTTTAAAATATTATACAATGACAATGTTCCCATTTTTTCTTTAATTCAATTCTCTCATATTTGATTTCATTTATTTTATTTAAAAAAAGAAATTTCGCTAAGTTACATTAAATATTTTGTCCCATTTTGTAATCATATATTATTCCAATTTTGTAACATTATTTCAAATACAGATACAACACAAATCTTATGTACCTTTGCAGAATCTCTTTTTCAATTGTATGTTTACCCATTATCTCTAAAATAAATTCTGTTTCTTTACATCTTGTTTCAAACCTTTGTAGCTTCTCTTCCCTTCTTCCTCCTTGCTTCTCCACTCTACCCTTTTTACCCCTTGTCTCTTAATCTCCACCCTCTTGTGTATTCTTCTTTTCTGTTGCTTTCTGATGTTTGTCCACTTTTCACCTTGTTTTCCCCTTTTTGGTTATTTTTTTAGTCTTAAATTCTCCATTCTCTTTCTCCCCTTTCCCCTTTCTTCCCCAAATAAAGTTGCTTGTTCATTAGGGATGGTTTCTTCTTCATCCCAATCTTCTGTTCTTGTAGTTTCTCATATGTAGAAATTGCCATTTCTAAGAAACGAAAAAATAGAGCCAAAAGAATCCTTCCCTTCTTGTTTCTCTTGTTCATATTTTTATAAATTCCATTTTCAGTTCATCCATAAGTAATGCCATTGTAAAAAAAAAAAAAAAATTTAAACGACCCAAATGATTTTTATCATTCAAATAAGAATTTCCAAAAGTCCCAAAGTCACCAAAACAATCCAAAAACACACAGTCTATTTCATTAAACACCTCTTCTTTTTTTTCACTTTTTTTTTTCATTTAATGCTTCAAAAAAACTTCAAATTCTTTTGACCTTCAATACATCTGATAGAATAGCCAATTATGATCCAAATAGAAAAATCCAATAGTAAAGAGCGCCCAAAACCAAGAAGAAAAAGATAATAAAAAAAGCAAAAATAAAAAATACTGGAGTTAAAATATAACAAAAAGGCTGGCGAGTAGAGATTTCACAAGTATATATGGACTGCACACTGCACTTTATATTTATCCAAGGCTCTTATTATGACTCTCTTCTCCAGCAGCTTCAAAGCCAAGCCTCAAGTGTTGAGATATTGATAAGAGTCCAGGAAAACACCTGTAATAATATTTTTTCTGTGCTCTCCTCCATCTTATCACATTAAATGTCCTTGAGAAGAGTAGTTATACATTTCTCCCCAGTTCAAATAAAGTACTTTCAAGCCTCTAGTTGGCAGTGTTGCAAAATCTCTTAATACTTTTTCCCCCCCAGCCAGAAAGAAGAATAATGTTATACAAAACTCAAGAAAAAGAAAGAAAAAATCAAAGGGGCTCTCTATCCTAATGAAAATTAAAAAATCAAAAGAAAGATGAAAATATATATAAGAAAAAATTCAATCTGGTTACCACAAAATCACATTAAATGTCCTCAGAAAAAAGAAGTAGTAAGGAAAGAATCCAAGCCTCAATTTGACATCACTTTAAAAAACGCCGCTTAAACAATTCCAGTCAAACAAAAATAAAGTCACAGGTTTCTTCTTTGTTCAGGATAATTTTACAATTTACAATACAAAGAGGTTTCTCACCCAACGACACACATTCGCTCAAGCCACTTTCTTTTCGGAGCTGTCCCAACTTCAGCAGCTTTGAAGGCTGCCTTTCCACCGCCAGCAAAAGGCTTCTCCGGATCAAACCAGAGATTTGCGATATCTCTGGATCCTGGGACTGTGCCCTTCACAATCCCCGTTTCTACAGGACGGTTTAGGTCCGTTAGGACCGACAGGGGCGAAAATATCAGCTGCGATCTCAGAGCCCCGAGATCGCAGCTGTAGCACCGAGACGAAGCTCCGCCTTCTCCGCAAAGCAACACTATTTATGTATTTATTTAAGCAACAAGAAATATTATTTAGATAGAAGCCAACAGAGACAATTACTGGAAGTCTTAGAGCCCACTATGAGTAATTAGCGCCGTATTTTATTGAGAAAATTTTTTGCACCCATGCCAGCTTGGATAAAACATTTATGAAGTCAAAGATTGATACAGCCAGAATGACTGTCTAGTAATATTATTACAGATACTTTTCGGTTTTTGTAGCCCGAGGATATAGACAAGCTGCTTGTTCTATTCCAAATCTAATGTAGTAGAAATATTTAATCTCCAGAGTCTAAATAACTCATAAATTTTTGCATTCAGTCCTCAGAATGAATAATTTTAAGCCTTTGAAGGGGGATTGGGAGAAAAAAAAAATAAGAATCCAGAGGACAGACACTAGAGGTCCAGTGGCAGAATATATATATTTATATTTCATGTTTCTGAATCGCCCATCTCCCTCAATATTAAATATGCCAATATTAAATGTTTCTGAGTTTTTTTCTTCTTCTGGTCATGTATACATATGCATATTTGTGTGTATAATCTGTGTTATTCTTTCGGTGCACATACATAATTCCAGATGGTTTTTATTTTTATTTTACTGAGCCGATCTCTGAGACCAAGGGAAGTGTGTGTGGTGGATGGGAAGAAAGAGGATAAGATCATAATAGCTTTGAAGTTTCTTTTCCATGAGTCATCTTATCACAGGTCACATTGGTTTTATCATGTCCCCTCAGAATGCATCAACATTCAGAAAAACATGGCTGCCACACTTTCTTTCTTTCTTTCTTTCTTTCTTTCTTTCTTTCTTTCTTTCTTTCT
>BHFT01016919.1:0-18205 GCA_004320025.1 Laticauda laticaudata
GTTATCCGCTCTGGTTATGCAAATTTTTTCCCCTTTTGAGAGCGGATAACAACGGATGGAACATTTTGCTCGTCCGTTGTATCCTTTTTACTAACCTTTTGCATCCGTTGGGCAGCGTGACAGAGCCTTAAGCAGTAGGTCCAAATTAACTTTTTTCTAGCCAGCCACCCTGAAATGAACTCTGACTAGGTGCTCAATCCCACGATTGTATTCAAGCAGACAGTACCAAGTTAAATTGGGCTGAATGTATTGATTTTATTTGTACCTCTGAATTGGTTTTCCTCTATTCCTATTTCCTTAATGAACTTTTTATAACTGCAGATTTGGATTCATTGGCTTTAAAAAAGAATCACCTCATTAATTTTTCTATGGCTTTAGAGCTATACCTGGTAGTTCAGAACTGACAGAAGAGTTGTTAAATTCTTATTTCTGGACAAGAAGATCCAAAACATTTTTCTTTTCATTTTTCTGGAGCTGGCCTGAAGGGAGAGATGTCTGGTAGAAGAACTATCCAGCTGAACAAATTGGAGCAGTATTTCTCAAACTTTGCAAATTTTAGAAGCATGGAATTCTCCTGCCAACTCCACAGTATTAAGGCCCAGTCCCACTGCACTTACGGATGCAAAGAGGATATAAAACGTTAACAAAAGCTTGCCATCGTTGGAAAACGCTATGCATCTGTTGTGTACTCACTGCATACGTGTTTCATATGCTCTATCTGTCGAGTATCTGTACACTGAGATTTCATCCACGCAAGAACTTTTGAGCTGCACAAAACTTTGTGAACGGATGAACTTTCTGCCATGTACGATGTACATCCGTGACATATACGGGCAACAAACGTTCTATCATCCGTCAAACATCCGCTGTATCCTCTCTGCATCCTCTGGCCATCCCCTCAACTCACATCCACTGCAGCTGAAAACGGAAAGAGAAAGGTACACCGGAAACATATACACAGCGTTAGTAGCACGGGAAATTAGAAAGGATGTAATGTGTATGCATCTCGTATATTAAAGTATTCAAAATGACAAAACATTGTTTCTGGGATGTATCTCGTATATTTAGATGTCTGGAGTATGTCAGAATATATGTGAAGGACACCAGTGGGACAAACCAATATTTTCTAAAAAAGGGGAAAAATATCTGGATCTCAAGTATGAGTTCGCAGCAAGCCATGGTTACAGACCTCCTTCCACCCCTTTGCCTTGGTCTTCACATCCATCATTGTTCTCCACCATGATGATCGACACAGTCCGTATGATAGCTGTGCTCATGTCATCACCAGAACCGAAAAATCGGTTCAGCTTTTTCAAAGTTTTTACCAGAAGGAGAAGAAAGAGTCCCAAAGCTGTTGTGGGTCCCAAGGATGATCGTTGAGAAGGATGGATTTGGCTGTATGACCAGTTGATGGTGGAGCTCGAGGAATGAAGACCCTCGTGCATTCCATCACTCCATGGGATGCCACCACCCATGTTGACAAACTTGTAGAGCGTCTGAGACCCAGGTTGACCAAGCCTAGCACCAACTTCCATCCAAACCTGGGACCCTGGATTGAAGGTGGCACTGACTCTGCTGCACCTGGCCTCGGAACCACATACTGAAAAAGGCAAGGTATACACTGGAAGGGCTGCCACACACAACAGCATCAGCAAAGTGGGTCAGAGAAGTGGTACAGGCCATCATTGAAGAATCGTGGAGGAGCTCCTCAAGTGCCCCACCACTGAACAAAAAAATGTGCTGGAGAAAAACTTGCAGAAGAAGTGGATCAGAGGTGGAACTTCCCCCACAGTCTTTCCGTTGAGCCGTAGTATGAGGAAGCATGTGGCCTGCAAAGCTCCATCCAACTCAGGGCCACTTATTACAACTACAAGGGTTCTTCAGCTTTGCTCTTTCGCCATGGTTATGCTGACTACAAGTTCAATTGTACATCGATGCTTCAGGCAACAGGGTCAGCTTCGATGGCCAGGTATACAAACGGCAAGTGACCTCAAGGATGGGCTGGAACGCAAACCTTCATCATGGGTTTTCCAGGATCCACGACCCCCCTAGCCATTGACCAACACAAGAATTTGCCACTACTTCATCGTTGGTGATGCGCCTCTCCCTCAGAACCTACCTCATGAAAGCCGTACAGTTCAAGATACTTCACCCACTGAAGAGAGGATCTTCCAACTACAGGCTGGTCCAGGGCAAGACGGGTGGTGGAGAATGCCTTTGGGCCATCCTGGCCAAACAGTTCCAGAAACTTCTACACCTATCTGCAGCATGACCAAGGGACCCTTGAGGAGCATCGTAGAAGCTTGCTGCCATCCTGCAACAATTCTCATACGCACCCGCTACCCCCAGTGTGCAGAATAGACTTGTCAACCGTCAAAAGGGAATGGTGGACATGGAGGCCTGGGGAATGGTGGCAAGGACGTAACCTGATAGACACCTGTGATGTGCAATGCCCCAACAGCAGCTTCACGGTGAAGAGAAGAAGCAGCACAACCTACTGAGACACTGGTGCAACTCCCCAGCTGGAGCAGTGGAGTGGCAAGACAGGTGAAAGATGATTAATGGATGCTGCTTGCAACTGTTGCTAACGCTGATGAGATTGTGCCATGTATGTTGAGTGGGTCCTATAATGAATAGGGCATTAATAAAGAAGCCTTTTTTTATTTTTTCAAATGTGTTTTGATCAATGAATAAATTGTTATTGATAATAAAGTCCATATGTGTGGCTAGCTGGGATGGTGGACCATACAGTTTCCACTATGCTTGCACTGGAGGTTTATCTATCTCCCACAAACTATCCTTATCTAATCTCACCAAGCATGAAAGGCTTAACCATTTTTCTCAAAGTTTTCACAACTACTTCATTAAGTAAAAAAAATGAACAAGTAACTGTGTCTTAAGCAAGATAACTTAACAAGTAAACAATTCAAGTCCTGACACTATTCTCAGTCCACTCTGAGTCATGGTCCATGGTTCCTCAGCTTTAAGCGGGCAGGGACTGTGGAGGTGGACTGTGCTTGAGTTGCTGGTCTGAGGCCACAATTGGGGTGCTTGGCCTCCGAGGGTTAACAACAGGGGATGGTATGTGTTCAGGAAGCTATCCGAGAGCTGACTCATCCTGTTGAAGTTTGAGAGGCCCTTCATCGAAGACTTGAGATGTCAGGCCCAATACTGATGACAGATTGTCCGTGATGGGC
Source organism: Laticauda laticaudata (assembly GCA_004320025.1). Lineage (NCBI taxonomy): Eukaryota > Metazoa > Chordata > Lepidosauria > Squamata > Elapidae > Laticauda > Laticauda laticaudata. The sequence goes on from BHFT01016919.1 coordinate 3,198, forward strand.
TTGGCTGTGGGGTGGAGGAAGGAGAGTGTAGTTGGGCTGTCTGGTCTGCAGCTGGGTGAGAGTGCATCTGTGGCGCCATGCGATGAAACCTGACCCTGGACTGGAAGTTCTGCTTCTGCTGTGGAAAGTCCTGGTATCATAGCTTGGTAGGTGAGGGTCTGTTGAAAGCCCGTGGAAGCGCATGTACAGTCGCCTGGGGTGAGGAGCAGACCTGGACTGGGGTAGGAGGCCAGCTTTCAGCCTGGGCCTTGAAGGGTTGGGCAGAAGTGCTTGTGATCTTCTGCTTCATCACCTGGTATGTGGGCCTCCGGCAAGGGTTCCCTGAGGGTCTAGATCACGAATGGTCAATTGAAGGGCTTTCCGGTCGAGGGATGGTAATGCTCGCAGTGGACCATCTGAGAGAGAAGTTCTGTGTTGATCAGATCTGTCCCTGATCTCCAACAGCACACTGTGGTCCTTGGCCCTCCAGTCTGCCTCTCTGCCTGCATCCTCTGGAGCTGGTTGGTCGGGGTGAGTTGCCTCTGTGGCTGCTAGCTTCTTCATCCATTGTGACAGCAGGGCGCCATCCTCCACGGGATCCTCCCAAGCGGATCTGCCGGCGATGGGGGCAGCTGTTGGGGGTCTCTGCCGTGGGGCCCTCTGAAGACACCTGCCTGGACAGGGTAGCTGGCTCCCTGGCTGGAAGAGGACTGGCTGTCTGTGGGCTGTCTGAGGGAGAGGGGGTCAAGAGGGGTCTGCTCCTCGTGGCAGATCTCACCTTCCAGGAAACTGCACTTGGCCATGGACGTACATCTCCTGGTCAGTGAGGTTGACAGCGCGCCTGCCCGGATTTCTTGAGTGTAGCTTGCCATACCAGGTGTGCATGTGCTTCCACCATCCAAGAGTACTTCTGCAGTGTACCCCAGGCTCTCTGCCTTGTCTTCCAAGCTGCCTGCTTCTTCTTGGTGTCCCGATACAGTCTGTGGCCTCTTCTCCAGAGGTACTCATTCTCCCTCAGCCATTCCAGCACCTCATCCTCATGCTCCTCGGAACAGTGTACTGTTTCAATCTCTCCCTTCTTCTACCCTTGGCTCTTCTTCCCTCTGGCAGGGGCTTCAGCAGGGCCTTCAGGGGCTTGAGCAGCAGGGCCTTCAGGGCCTTGAGCAGAGGGCCTTCAGGGGCTTGAGCAGCAGGGCCTTCAAGGGCTTGAGCAGCAGGGCCTTCAGGGGCTTCAGCAGCAGGGCTTTGAGGGCCTTGAGGCTGGTCCACCACAGCAGCAGCAGGCTTCAGAGTCAGTGCCAGGGGGTGGGATGCTGGTTCTGGCCTTCTTCCAGGGCTTGAACAAGTAGGCACGGGCTTCCTCTTCTTGCCTGACTGACGAACCATGGTGTTCCTTGCAAGATGTATTGTGGCAGCACGTCTTTCCCCCTGTTTGCTGATTGCGTGCGTGCTGCATCCTTTTATAATCCGTGGAGCTGATGCAATTCATACTCCCGCATGCGCAGAGAACGCTTTTGCATCTGATATACATCTGTGCGGCATCCCGTTTGTTTCCTATAGCGTCCGTGATGCATCCGCTTTACTCCGCTATGCATCCGCTTCAAATTCTCCCCCGGAACCCCTTCGGATGTGTCATCGCTTCCATCCGCTGTCATCTGCTAGGCTTCCGATGAACATCCACTTAACATTCCCGCTACATACGACCCACGTCCATTCTTTTCTGTTCTGTTTTATGCACATTTTCGCCACTTTTGGAATGGATGAACAACTGATGGAGCCACCCCCCAAAATTTTGCTCGTCTGCTGTGTCCTTTATGCATATGTTTTGCGTCCGTCGGCCAGTGGGACCAGGCTTTAAGTTGCCAGTTGTCAGAAACATGCCAGCTGGGAAGTTCAGAATTTGGATTTCAAACTTGGCAACTCTAAGGTGTCTGAACTTTCTCAGGTCCACATGTCTTAACGTTGCCAAGTTTAAGAAACACAGGATTAGAGGGAGTCTGGAGGATCAGCCTGGCTAGTGGCAGTCTATCAAGAATCTTCTTCAGGAGCCCTTAGAAGAACAATTCTTGCAGGAAAGTTCTCCAATCTTTCCAGTTAGCTGGCAGTTAGGATGCAATGTTTGATTCAAAGCTGAAGCAGTTGAATAGTTATTGGTTGCTTTAGATTTAATATACCTTTGAGACTAAGAGCTAGAGTAAGAATTAGGATAGCTATTTGTGTTAGGGTCAAGTTTCAATAAAGGATTGCTTCATTGCTTTATTGAAACATGGTTAAATCTTTTATTCTTTATCTTTCCTATTGGTAGGCTTACTACAGTGTTAAGCTCTTTTCACCCTGGGAAAATGAGCTTGAAAAATAGTTTGACTCCAGGAAAGTACAGAATGGCATTTAAAGTAGTCGGAGTGCAAGCCCACTTAGATTAATTTAAAAAGGGGACAAATGTATAACAAGCAGGGAAAGTTACAACCAGATGTTAAGTTTGTAAAAAATACATATTCTCACGAATGAAAACTTTTTTTAAAGCCTAGACATGGGATTCAACAAATTTGTATTAGCAGATATTCAATTAAAGCAGATGGGATAACTATTATGTCTAACAGCAGTCTTAATGAACTTTGTGATAGTGAGGAACACTTTATTTTTTCATAGTAATGACAGTTACTATTTATTTGATTAACTTTTATGGCCCCATTAGGAACATTTCTGAAATTGTATATATGTCTCTGTGTTTGTGTGTGTCTAATTAAATTTAGAGACTCTGGGTAGTTTATAATTCTCTCCCTCTTCCAAAAAACAAAAATAAAGCACAAACACACACACCACAAAAACAGAGTTTCAACAACTGTTTTGTTCCCAGGCACGGAAGCAGCAAAAGTTTTCAAATATTTCCAAAACATTGTTAGAATTGGAGCATACAGTTTTCTGGCTGAAATATTTTGTAGCCATCAACATATAATGTCTCCTAGATATTATGTCATTCAAGATTCTCAATTGTATAGAAGTGCTTAAAAATTATGTTCCCTCAAACATATGCTGCAACCTTGTCCTTTAAGAAATCATTAAAAACATAGTTGTTGCCTGAAATCTTGGAATCGGATGAATATGGAATCCCCTTTAGCTTAACTTTGGTTGTACTGTGCTTTCAGTTGGATGTGCTTTCTTTTTATATATACAATTTTTGTTTTATTTGTAAGCAGCCCAGAGCTATTAAGAAGTCAGAAAGCCTCTAAACTGGAAAATAAATAAATTGGAAGTTATCACAAGCATATATATTAGAATTCAACTTAATATCATTATTCTGAGCTAAAATAAAGAAGCTCTGACACAAGGTGTAAGGAAAGCAATCTGAATAATTATTGAAATAGAATACCCCATTAGTGTAGGATATGTATGTGACTCAGCCAAATAGTAAGTGAAGTGACATTCTACATTCTTGCATGCCGAGAGTTTGCTCTGTGCAATGAACCTGACATTTCCCATGTTTAATTTGTTTCTAATTTGTTTCTACAATATTGTTCTACAATATTGATTTCTAGTATGGGGAGGAGGATTTGAGATAATCCAACAGTTTGTCCTCTGCTTATCTGATTGGAACAAATCTCTGAGAGCAACTACCTTCTCTTCAACTTTCAAAGGGCAATACCAAAGGAAAGTGTGTTGAGGGTTGGAATAATATTTGTGGACTCCCAATGACCCAAGCGGGTTTGATTTAAATATGCTGGAGTCTGTTTCTTGATTGAAACTGAATCCAAAACCCTTAAGCCCTTGAAAGGTAAGTCCAAGACTGCTATTTATGAAAGCTGTAGATTGACTGTAATTCACCCAGTTGTTAGCCATGATGAATTAAATACCTTCTGTCACTTACCAATTGCAGGTGTAATGTGACATGAAATAATAAATGGCATTTGGCATTCATCATGGCATGCCATTCATTTCTTGTAAATGCTAATTTGATTTATTACATTTCACCCCTTAAAACTATAGTTCTACATCACAATGCGGCTTTGTTGTCTGCCTGTTCATAATCTTTCCCTGACAGGAAGGCTCTATTTTGAACCTCACCCTCTTTTTCATCCTCTGTTTTTCCCCATATTATTTATAATAATAAATGATAAACCTCAGCCTTGATTTCTTTTGGAACCCCATGCAGAGATTTAAGCTGAGTAAAACAGTAAATTCTAAGAGAAGGCTTTTGCATCTAATTTGTCAAACCATTATGAGTAACAGAAAGTAACAGAATTAAAAGAATAAAACGGACCTTGGAGGTCTTCTAGTCTACCCTCTGCTCAAGCAGGAGATCCTATTCCATTCCAGACAAGTGACTGTCCAGAATCTTCTTTAAAGCCTTTAGAAATGGAGCATCCACAACTTTTGAAGGCAAGCATTCCATTAGTTAATTGTTCTCACTGTTAGAAAAAAAAATCCTTAGTTCTAAGTTGCTTTTCTCCTTGATTAGTTTCCATCCATCTCTGACTGGAGATTTTACAGTATCCTTCCCCTGACACATCCACCAAGCCAGGCCCACAGAACCAGTAAGTAAAAACATTGAATCCCACCACTGAATGGTACCAAACTACAGCAATTAGCAACAGCAATAGCCTTTAGGCTTATATACCATTTCACAGTGCTTTTCAGCTCTCTCTCAATGATTTACAGAGTCAGCCTATTGCCCCCAACAACCTAAGTCCTCATTTTACCAACCTTGGAAGGATGGAAGGCTGAGTCAACCTTGAGCCAGTCAGGATCAAACTCCTGGCAGTGAGTTAGCCTGCAATACTGCATTCTAACCACTGCACCACACCAGCCATTGGTATTTATTGGATTTAAAAACATTTTGCATACCCCTAAACCAGAACAAGCAAATTAAGAGAAATTATGGAATAGTTCTGTTTTCCCAACTGGTGTGCTTGCATGACAACACCCATGATTGTCCATCAGCATGGTCTTTGGCTAAAAATGGGGCAGGGAGGACAGATGAAAAAAACCTTTTCATTGTCAAAAATTATCTCTTCCTCTTTCATTTGGAACCAAGTGAGAAGAGATGTGAATGATTAATGCTGCCAGATCACATTTGCCTAAGCTCACTTTCTCTGGGATTCTCCTCAGGGCTCTCCCATCATCCCTCACAATGCATGATCACAGCTGTATCTTACCACTATGAGTGGATCCCTCTTTAGGGTTTTTTCCCGACATTAACTCACCACCCTTCATGGCCACTGTGTTAAATATTATCAAACTATTTCCAGAAATATTTTTTTATATTTGTTCCAGTTTAACAAGGGGTACCAGCAAGTTTCCTTCCCATCCTTTTTTTGTCACATTCTTGGAAGCAAGTAGTCCAGTTTCCAATTGACAAAGGCTATACACAGAACAATGCCAAGTTGGTTTTTTTTTTCAAAAATATATTTAAATAGTCCTGGAAATACAATCAAAATGCAATTAAAATGGTTAGGCTAGTAAGCGTCTTCCAAAAGAGGGGTGTTTTAAGAAGGGTGCTGACAGCACGAAGTGGATTTAAACCAAAAGCACAACTGCCAACTGGTCATGTAACAAGGGATCAAACTGAAAACTGCTTGGTGATAAAAACTTGCTGCTAATAAAACAAGCCTGTTATTGCTAGTATTGCTGTTGCTATATAGGTTGGTGTCCATGCCTTTAGACTAGAACTTCAGGTGTTTTTCTAAATGATTGACAATGAGAGAATAATACAATTCTAATCTCCTTTTCTCCCCCTCCCAACACCAACACTCCCCCCCCCCCAAACTTTAACAAGTACTAACAAGCTTCTGTGGACACACAGGCATCCAGAGCAGGTATCTGTGTAAAATATAAGGTCCCTCTTTCATTTTCAGGCCTTGCCCATCAGTATACAGTATTAGCAAATCACCTTTCAGTGTTTTAGAGCAGAGGTCTCCAACCTTTCCAGCTTTATGGATTGGCAGCAGTGATGAGGATAGAGGGAGATTCTGCATGAGCAAGTGCATACACAGCTCCATTTGCACATCAAGCTTACACATACACTACTCACAGAATTGGAGCTCACCCCTCCTCCCACTCACTGGTGCCCTAAGCACTGACAAATCTTGGTGCCCCCCGTTCTTTGTACATACTGTACAAATAATGCCATATTCTCAACTTTGTGGTGTTCCCTTTAGGCCTGATTCTCAGCCGTTCGTCTGGATAATTGTAGATAGAAATATGAGTCAGCAAACAGGCAGGTTTGAAGTACCTTTATTCTTTGTTTTTGAAGTACTTTTATTCTTCTACACACACAGCATCCAGTAAGAACGGTTTATTCTGATCTAGGTTAGCACTGGGAGCGTTTGCCTTCCAGTGTAATTTATTTCCTTACCTCACCCACCTAAATGCTTTTAACTCTGCCCTATGCTGGTTTCCCAATCACCCTTCCCTATTATGCCTAGCCTCCTTTAAACCTTGTATACTAATGGCCCGCTTTCCTATCCCCGATTCCCATCTAATCCCCTTTTCCCAGCCAGTATACACAAGTCTCTCCCCAGGAGTTCCAGCCGTGACCAATGCTCAGTGGCGTTTTGGGATTCCCCCATTCCGTTGCCTCCCAGCCATTTCTTGCTCCATGACAGCCGAAATCCTAGTTAGTGTCAGAACGATAGAAACAACATCAAGGCTGGCTTCCCCAGCTGTTGCCTCTCAGCCGTCGCCCCTCAGATGCTTCAGCTGACTCAGGCAACATCAGGCCTTTTTTCATATCTTTGAATCAGTGGTGGTTTTCTACCGGTTTGGCCCAGTTCAGATGAACTGGTAGTAAAAAAAATGCTACCGTTCAGCCATAAAGAAACAGCTACTGGTTCGGCAGAACTGGCATTTTTTTCCCTCCCAATGATCAGCTGTTCCTTTGATCAGCTGTGATGGGATCCCCCTCACTGTCTTACTGCTTCACCCAGGAGGCTTCCCTGAGGCCCAGGAGGTAAAAAAAAAACAGAGCTTGAGGTGTGTGTGCTGCTGTGTGCCCCCCCCCTGCGTTTTTTGCCTCCTGGGCCTCAGGGAAGCCTGCTGGGAGCAAAAACTGCCTTCCCAGGAGGCTTTCTTGAGACCCAGGAGGCAAAAAAACAGAGCTAGGGGTGCTGCAAAAAAGAAGAAGCTGCGCCCACCCAGTCACATGGCCATGCCCACCTAGTTGTTCCCACCTAGCCACGCCCACAGAACTGGTAGTAAAAATATTTGCATCCCACCCCTGGTTGCTAAAGGAATGGTTGTAAGCAGGGGTGGGGTTCTACCAGTTCTGTCCACCTCTATAGAACCACTAGTTCTGCAGAGCAGCAGACATAGAACCGGTTCTATGTCTGCTACTGTTTTGGCCCACCCACCCACCAGCCACGACATAGCTGCAGTTGAAAAAGCAGGAAAAAGGGGCTTTTCCAACTGCTGTGCACCCGCACAGCACTGCTCAGCTGTCCGGGCAGCTTAGCAGGTCCTAAATGGCACTCGCGTGACTCGTGCACATGCGCATGCGATGCAGAGCATCAGAACTGGTAGTTATGCCGGTCGGATCCCATCCCTGGTTATAAGTCAAGGACTACCTGTATCCTGATCTTTCCTATTGGTCATTTTCTTAGGGAGGAAGGAAGTTGTTCCGTCCGGAAAAACGCGAGGTAGACTGGGTTCCAACAACAAAGTCTTTATTATATACAGCAGTGGGAAAACGGAACATTGGCTCAAGCTGCGGCAGCCTTTTTATAGGGATTTGCCTGCCGGCTTGTAGCCAATGACAGGTATTTAGTTTTGCCGCCTTTTGAGCGGTTTCTTGGATTGGTTCCTATTGAACCAATCCCCATTCAGGTTTTTTTTAGCCACTCAGAATCCTGTGTTAGGAGTCTACTATTCTATATACAGAACAGAAGTCTTTTGCAATTCCCCCATCTTTCTTTATAGAAAAGTAATGCAGTTGAAGCATTTATGGTTTTGCTTTCTGTTCTACATGTAAATTGGGTGACTCCAAATCTGCAAACCTGATTGGTCAAATAAACTAAGCATTGGATTGGTTCACTAGGAACCTGGTCAATAAACTAAGCATTGGATTGGTGTGCACTAGAACCAATCCAAAGAGCTGCTGAAAGGCAGCCAAATTTAAGCAAGCTGCCATTGGCACAAGCAGCAGGCCAGCCTGTATAAAAGGCTGGCCTCGGTTTCAGCCAAGTTTTCCTGTTTAACTGACTAGTTAAGAATAAAGCCTTTGTTGTTGGAACCGGTCTACCTCGTGTGTTTTCTGAACCAAAACACTGGGCGACGAAAGTGGATCGTCCTGAACCGCGAAACCTGCACGCGGTGATAAGAAGTCAGACGGCGACAAAGATGCCTGGGAACAATGCACCACCCGCACCCTTCAATCCCAATGAAACGCAGATTGGGACGTCTTGCAGACCGCTTCCAAATTATTTGGTTTGGAAGCAATGAAATGGAAGGCATTTCAGCAGCAACGCGGTAAGAGCTGTGTTCCTAACTCCCACTGCGCGCCAAACGGTTGTCAAGATGGCAAAGGCCCTTGCGAAGCCCCAAGATGTCAAACAACTAACGATGGCCAGAATTGGCAAGAATTCTCAAAGCAAACACTACGGCCCGATGTGTGGTCTAATTTAATAAAGCGACACAAATTTTTACCGCAGAGACCAGGAGAGAGCGGAGAGACCGTCGCCGACTGGTTGCTGCCTTAGACAAATAGGCGAGTGAGTGTGATGTCCTGAACATTGGACAAGCGATGCAGGATCGCGTGGGTGGGTCTTCAGGAGACTCAACCACACAGAGTAAATTACTCAACAAGTCCCAACATCACCGTAACTGAAGCCATCACGGAAAGGCCCACAGCCGCTTGAAGCCGCCGAAAAATTGGCTGTCACAATTGAAAAGCATGAACACAACAGCGAAGATAAACAAACCCAAACCAAGACCAGAAAGCAGCCTACCACCACCGCCCAGCTACGAAGAGCTCTTGCGAGAACAAGTCGAGCTCGAGTGAAGAAAAGACGGAACAGGTCCACCGTAATTCGCGAACAAACAAGAGCCGCGAAAGAGAGACATTGGCGGAGTGCGCTGGCTGCGCAGAAACCATTTCCCGAGCCGAATGCAGATTTCTGCGATGCCATCTGCAGGCATTGCAAGAAACGGAGGGGCCATAAATCGAGAAAGTCTGCAGGAACAAAAAAGCTACCAGCGCAAACGAGACGCAGACATTCCCCAACACAAGCTTGAGCCTAAACGAGCTGAGAGAAAGTGGCAAACAAGACAAGTGAGCCACATACACACCAAACTGTCACTATAGAGAGCGCTTAGACCGGGAAAGCGGGCCCAGAAAGTTAAAGTCATGTGTAACAAATCGAAGGAAAGCCCTGCAAGATGGAAGTGGACCGGGGTGCCTTCCCTTTACGATGGTATCGTTTGGAACACAATAAAACACTTAGTCCAGATATCAAACCGCAAGAATTAGCAGAAACAGCCACCTAACCTCAAAGATACCAAAGGTAACCTCAAATCCCTGTAGTCGGCATGGACATTTCCGAGTCGCCTACAAAACAACACGCAAGTGCTACCCTGGACCAGTAGTAACGAGACAGACCAAGCCCTCCGGGCATGCGACATGGTGTCACCCATTGGGCATCGGGATTGCACCGGGGTCGATCGCATGACTAAAGCCGCGCTGTGGAAGAAGACCATCATCGCGAGTTCCAGGACGTTTTTGACAGCTCACTTGGCAACAGGTATCGGGGAAATCCCATTTCTTTCAGTCTAAACCCCAAGACAGCCCCACGGAAGAATAAAAGGCCGCCACCTACTGCGAGACTACGTCCCACGTAGCGACTGAATTAAGAGGGGAGGGTGTTCTAGCATGTAAATTGCGGTGACTCCAAATCTGCAAAACCTGATGGTCAAATAAAACTAAGCATTGGAGTGTGGTTCACTAGGAACCAATCCAAAGAGCTGCTGAAGCACAAATTGAAGCAAGAAATACTTGCCATGGGCTACAAGCAGGCAGGCCAGCCTGTATAAAGGCTGGCCCGGTTTTCAGCCAAGGTGTTCCTGCCGGTCTACCTCGTGTGTTTTCTGAACAAAACACTTTCTCTGCTGTTTACAGATGACCAGGGTATTGTCATCTTATTAGAGGCTTCCTTAATTTATTTTTGTTCCTTGGGTGAACCTCGTTTGTGCCAGGTTTTGACATTTCAAAATTCTAAGGCTTGTTAGGAGTGCTTTAAGAGAAATACTAGTTGTTTAGCAGCTGTAGCTGAGATTAGGTGCAAAGCCTGTGGGAGTAAACAGGGATTTTACCCAGACATATTAGTTTAACTGAGTTAGGAAGTTCAGCAAAAATAAAATTAAAAAGTTGAGCTAAATGTGACCTTTTAAAAGTTAGTCAAACTTATGCTGAGATGAGTCACAGGAGAACTGAACTGATTGCATCTGTAGTTGCCCCTTTATTAGTCCAGGGCTCTTTAAATTGCTGGAACTAATGGTAGATGGGCGGAGGGTCAAAAGAGATGAGAGATGAAATGAGCCATTGCATGAAAAGGAAACAAAAAATAAAAAAACAGAGCAGATCATAGTCTGCTGAAAATGAGGAGGACCAAGGAGACTTGAGAAACCAATGAATGCCCTGAATCAGGCCCAACACAACAGTGGCACTAATCCCTCTAAGAGTGGGGCTTCAAGCCCCAGATTGGTTTGGATTTCTCAGAATTACCTCCAAGGACAGCAATGCCATAAGATAGCCGAAAGTTAATAGAGTAGAAATAGAATATAAATAAAATAGAACAGAACAGGAGAGAATAGAATAGAATAACAGAGTTGGAAGGGACCTTGGAGGTCTTCTAGTCCAACCCCCTGCCTAAGCAGGAAACCCTACACCACTTGNCAGTGTTGGAGCATTTACAATTTCTGGAGGCAAGTTGTTCCACTGATTAATTGTTCTGTCAGGAAATTTCTCCTTAGCTCTAAGTTGCTTCTCTCTTTGATTAGTTTTCACCCATTGCTTCTTGTCCTGCCCTCTTGTCCTGCCCTTGTGCTTTGGAGAATAGCTTGACTTCTTTGTGGCAGAGAAGCAAAGAAGCATGCGTTCATAAGAAAAAAATTTTTTCGGAAGTAATGGCCTATTTGGGATCCCTTGCTCCCAAGGAAGTCTATACGCTCTGGGTGAAGTTCTAGTCATACCAGTTGTGCTGGAGGTAAACCCTTGAAGGTTTTGTATAAAACCTGCCATTTTTGAGAAAAGCCCAACACTGAAAGCAATCTCCGTACTTTACACATTCCTGCACCTAGCTCTTTAATTCCGTCTTCCATTGCCTTGCTTTTTTGGACTCTGACCCAGTTTGGACTTTGATGCGTCTTGCCTTGTGTCTTCCATACTGGAATTATCTGCCTTCACTTATTTAAAATTATTTAACTCTCTGCCTGCATGTTGACTGTGTGGGCAAACCTAGAAGCTCATAGTTGAGGCAGGACAAGCAAGCCCTGAAGAAGGGGCCTGATGGAGTCAGCAGGATGTGAGGAAGATATTTGTTTCCCTTTGTCAACAATGGATAAGATATTCTCTTACCAAGATTATGTATTACCTTGTGATTATATTTATATACTGCTATTGGGAAGCCAAGGACCAATTCCTGGCCATTTACACAGTATGCAATGCCAGATAGACTATTTTGGCACAGAATATAAACTGAGCCATTTGCTATATTTTCAAAATGTATCACAACACAATTCTGAGTCATACTTCCCTCTGCCTATCAAGCGCTTCACTCCAACACTGAGGGAATCCCTATTTTTGGAGGGAGAATATTTTTTTTTAAATTTTTTTTTGAAGAAATAAAAATTGTTCCTTTGGCATTTTAGCAGCCAAGGTATTATTTTTACTCCTTTTCCTGATTCCTCAACTTTACAAGCCAGATCACATTTTTGGGCCCACTCACACTAAAGTATTCATAAAAGACATGCTTGTAGGTATCAGTTGAACTTTGACTTAATCCAAGGCTGGCCTCCCATAGATAAATGTGGTTTCTAGAAATAATAGCGTATCATGGGTCAGCTGCAATATTTGTTTTTCAGGTCAGGATTCCTTCAGAGACATGAGAAATTTCAGTAAAAGTCTCTGGGCACAATTCCACTGAGAAGCTTCTTATGAGTCATCAGAGTTTGATAGCAGGTGTGGTTTCTGGCAAAATTATGCTTTGGCTGTCTATAATGATAGAAATAAACCACTAGAAGGAATGCATGGCTGCTTTCTGAGCCTTTCCCTTGGTGTATTTTTCTGGTGATTTCTAGGGTGCCAGGAAATGCTGCTCCAGTGTCACGATAAGAAGGTGAAAGCCAGAGAATCCCTGGCTGCAGCCACACAAAGAAGGAAAACCTTGGAAGAAAACTCTTGTGTTTTCCAAAGCAAAGAGCCATTGTCCCTATCAGTGCAGCCTCAGCATACTTTATAAAGAGCAGTTCTAAATTAAGCCTCACAGCATTGCCCTTTCTTAGCTAATTAAGTTAGGATCTCCCCTGAGCAAAATCTCCAACTTTTGCTTCTTCCTAATGAAGAATTCAAGATGCTCCATGAAAGGTCACACAGAGTTTATCCACCTCTTTCCAATCAGCTCCTTGCATTAAAAAAAAGTGAGCTCACTTGAGACCTCTTGAAACATTTTCCCAGTCCAAGTTGGCAAAGTAAGAGACCTGAAAACAGGCCACAGGCTCACCAATATTTCTTAAAGATTAAGAATGCTGGGAAGGGTGAGGTTTTCTACCTGAAGGAAATACTAGCATTTTTCAGCCATTCTGATAGGTAAGAAACCATGGGTAGAAACACACACTTGTTCTGTCTGAAAAACAAAGCAACAAAAACAACAAAAAAGGTTGTTAGACAAAGGTGAAGTTCTACTTTGGCACAACATGAGTTTCCTGTAATCAGATATTGCAAGGCCAGAGGCTTACAATTGTATGAAATCCCAGTATGTGTTTCAGAAGCACAAAGGACTGTTTTTTTCCCCCTTTGAAGCTAACAAGCCAATAAACAATAAGCAAAATGTGCTGGCTCATCTCTTGGTGAAATTAATGGGAATTTTTTTCTCTCTGTAGCAGAGACAAAACAGAAAATAGGCAGATTCATCTGGCCTGTTGCTAATAAACACTAGACACTTCTATCCATGATCATTTGTGATTTCTTGCACAGTCATTTTGTTTTACTGCAAGGGATGGCTAGAAGCATCTTCCAAAGCAGCTTGTGAGCCTTGTCAAAACGTGCCTATTTTCACATTGAGAAAAGTGGTACTTCCTCTTTCAGCTTCCACTCAAAGGTGACTGCAAGTGTGACAAGTGACAAAAGTAGCAGCATATTATCACAACATAAGCTGGACAGTGTTGTATATGTGCTCATCTACACGCTACTAAAAGTCTCATTATGACCTTTAACTGGGCAATGGTGACCTTTAAATGGTGCATAATAGGGCCACAATTATTCAACCAAATTTATGGACTAATTTATAAAATGTGTCCAAAATCCAAGGACCTATGACTTCCCAGGAAATTAAATTTGGGAAAGTTGTGGCTGCTTCAATGCTATTGGCTACTACTATGCTGCTGCTGCCTTGGTCACCTTGATATACTACCTTCATCTCTATTTTCAATGTTTCCTGGCAGTTTCCCAGGCAGTCTCGCAGTCCCTTGCTCTCTCTCCCCCATCCAGCAGCAGCCACTTATTAGAAAGGGAAGGGTAGGGAAGAAAAAAAGGGAGGAGGGAGGAAGAAGGAGAAAGAGAGAGGAAGGAACTCCTATGAATTCTTCCTCGCCCATGTCATCCCCAACACACTCCTTAGCCTTCTCCAACCTGCATCACCCCCAGGCATTTTCCCCAACCCAGGCAACACTTCTTGTGTAGTCCCACACACCACCTTCATCCTGCAACACCTTTTGAGAAACCCCACACATCCTCCCTTCTGGTGCTGCCATGCCATACACCACTAATGACCTGCACAATGCCTCTTGTGCATTCCCATGCACTCCCAGGCATACTTTCCAACCCACGCTACTTCCCCTTGTGCCATCCTAGACGAGCGTGGCACTTCATGCATTGGGAAGGGAAGGGACATTTCTGATGCTCTCATCCAACTCCCCACAAGGAAACTCAGTGGGGAAACTGGCAGGAAGTCAGAACTTTCTGCTGCTCTTATTGATTTTGGCCTAGTGGGGGTCATGCTCCTTCTGTTCTTAGGTAAGGAAGTATCTCTGAAATGATGAGCCAATAGAGCATGTATTGTATAGTGGACATAAAAAAAGGTGTTATGATGATGCCATTTTCATCATTTTGAAAAAGCTTAAAATCTTGAGATGACAAATCTTTTGAATAGTTTGCATAATACTTATGAAAGCAAGATACACAAGAGCTCAAACTCAACCTATGCAATCCTTTCCTACTGTACCTGAATACACTGAGAGAAGTTGGGAGTTTGAAAGTGATTGCTTCTTCTTCCTATGCAAGAAAGTTTTTTTTTTATGAGGATTACTAGATCATGACATCCATTACCATACCACATTCCCTGTTTCCTAGTTGTCTTGCAGATCGAGTGATTAGTCTGTTAAGTGCAACAGCCTGTGAGTGCACCATGAGCCACCTTCTGCAAAGATCCAGGACAGCAGCTCATAGAATGTGTCAGCTCTTTTTTGGGGGGGGCCTTATTTATTTATTTGTTTGTTTGTTTGTTTATTTGATTTGTCAGTCACTTAGAAGATAATAGGTATAAGGATAAACATAGTTATGAATACAATAAATGAGTACATATAAGGAAAATAAAAGAAACAATAGGACAGGGATGATAGGCACGTTGGTGCAATGATGCACGCCCCCTACAGACCTTTTAGGAAAGGGGTGAGGTCAATAGTAGAAGGTCTAAGTTTAAAGTTTTTTGGGGTTTGGGGAAGAAACCACAGAATCAGGTAGAGTATTCCAGACATTGACCACTCCATTGCTGAAGTCGTATTTCCTGCAATCAAGTTTGGTGCGGTTAACCTTGAGTTTGTATCTA
>BHFT01016921.1:0-27948 GCA_004320025.1 Laticauda laticaudata
TGTTAAAGTTGTAGCAACGTTTCAGCAGAATCTCATCTGCCATCATCAGGCTTCTGTGTGGATGTGTGTCTGTGTGGATGTGGATGTGTGGATGTGTAACAGATCTCGTCTACTGTAAAAATAAAAACCAGAATGCTGTTTTCCAGAGTACTCTCCAAAGTCTAATCAGTAAGCAATTGTTACAACATTGCTAATGTCTTTCTTCCACCCTCTTTTGGTAAGTAACAACTATCATTGACTTGATATTAGTGTGTTCTTATGGGTTTTACTCGCAACCCGGTTCTTTTAAATTAAGCCTTGAGTTATTGGAATATTAGAATACAGTGTTTGCAAGTCGGTCTCTCTCCCTTCTGCTTAATTAAGCCATGGAATAATTGGTCTTTTTTGCTGAGATGACACTCGGGAGGGTAATTCGACTCTTATTTGCAAATGTGTGAAGATTGTGTCATGTTGCAGGATGTGGATGAGAAGGAGAGAGGAAATAGGGATGTTTCCCTGCTCTTTAGGGCTCACAGGTCCTGAAATTGCTTTGACTCCATAGTCAGATCCCCTTCCTAAAATACTCCTCAGTGAGTCCTTAGCTTTCCTGAAAGATTTTAAAGGCATGAGGGAAACAGAAAATTGAGAGACAAAAAATATTCATTTTTACCATGTGTTAGATTCACCATAAGAGAAATCATCATTGCCACAGGTGTTGATATTCAAATGAATTCGATTTTCAGCATCTTTTAAAAGTTTGTTCTCTCTCTCACACACACACTTTCTACTTCTATTTGTGTATCTATCTAACCATCTTTCATCTCTCTCTCTTGTCTGTTTCTCTGTGTCTGTCTATCTACTCATCTATCAACTCATTCTATCTATCTATCTATCTATCTATCTATCTATCTATCTATCTATCTATCTATGTCTATCTATCTATCATTTTCTTCTTTCTTTCTTTCTTTTATCTATCTATCTATCTATCTATCTATCTATCTATCTATCTATCTATCTATCTATCTACCCACCTATCTATTTATCATCTATCTACTCTCTCTCTCTCTTTCTCTATGTCTCTTTTTTTCTTTCTTTCTTTCTTTCTTTCTTTCTTTCTTTCTTTCTTTCTTTCTTTCTTTCTCTCTCTCTCTCTCCCTCCCTCCCTCCCTCCCTCCCTCCTTCCCTCTCCACTTGTTAAGCCCAGTGTCAAATTGTAGAATCTGGAACATTATTCAATGTCAAACCATTTCTAGACCATTGCCAGGAGAACCAAATAGGTATTGACGTGGACACGAAATATGAAATCATCAGGAGCTGAACTTCACTGGCAAGACACATGCCTTTAGTTAAATAATATTGGGATCTTTGCATATATTTTATGAAGATAGATTGCAAGTTTAAAACCCAGCTAATGTAGACCTAAAACTCAATTAGCATTGAGCCACAAAGATATTACTTATTTAGAAATGGATAATTAAAACTTAGAATAAACCCTCTTTTGTTCTTTTAATTTCCATCTCTGTGTTTTTGTTCTTTTTTTATGCAAGCTGCAACAACCGAAGGAAGGAAGATTAGGCAAAATGATTACAATGATTACACCTTAAAGGCAGTGGTGGGATTCAATTTTTTTTACTACCGGTTCTGTGGGCGTGGCTTGGTGGGCATGACAGGGGAAGGATACTGAAAAATCTCCATTCCCTCCTACCCCACGAACCTGCTTTCCAGCTCCATTCTTTTGTGCAGGGCAACCAAAGAAGATCCAGCCGATCAGTTGGGAGGCAGAGAATAGATGGGGGACAGGGCCAGTCAGAGGTGGTATTTGCCGTTCTCTGAACCACTCAAAATTTCCACTATCGGTTCTCCAGAACTGGTCAGAACCTGCTGAACACCACTTCTGCATAAAGGAGAATATTTGTAACTTTATCATCCTAATAAAGTCACCTACCGATGTAACAAAATGTCTGCAAGAAAACAATTGAGCTCAGAGAGCACCAGGCCCCTCAATATAATTACAGCTAGACCTAGCATTAGAATAGATGTAACTCTTGTGGGGTTAGAAAGAGGGTTGATGAATTTCCTATGGAAATTCTGGAGATGTTCATACAACAATTTGCTTCCCTGAACCCTACACCCTTATCCTCGCCTTGCTATTGCTTTCCACCATGCTGATTTTTTTTCTCCCTTTATTTTCAGTGCAAGATTCATGAGCCGTGCTCCAGTTCTGCATTTTTCATTATCCCGGCTGTCATGCCACTGACATCCTCCTGCTAATATACCAAATGACCTGTTCCTTTCACCGTCATTCGTAGATAAGTGCAGCAGTTATTTAAAGGGAAGTGAAAAAATATGAAGTGCTCTTTGTGGTTGCCTCAAAGGTTTTTGGGTTTTTTTTTTTTCCCTTTCTCTTTTTCCAATCGGAATATCCTTCAGGGTTTCTGTTGTTTGTATTTAATTCTGCTTTTCCTTTTTCTTTTCTCTTCACTCAAAATCAAACTCTGTAGCTCGGATGTCTCTGATCTTTTCAAAAACTCATGCCAGATTATCGCCTTCTATCTGCCTTTCGCAGGAAAAGGAATCCAGTCAAGGGTGAGCTTCAAAAATTTTAGCACAAGATTTTGTGCCCAGTTTCTGGGTGGGTGTGGCCTAGTCAGCCTCCTGCACCACAGGGGGGAGGGGTTTGTCCTCCCCGGGCTCCGGAGGTTTTCCTCAAGTCTCCAGGAGGGCGAAAATGGCTTCCTTGGGCTCCAGAAGCTCTATGGAAGCTGGAAATGGGCCCATTGTAGGCCTTTCCAAATTTCTGGGAGGTTTTCACCTCCCTCGAGCTTCCATGCATGCCCTGCACTTACCTGCATTCAAAATAGGCCATGTGGGGATTCCTGGGAGGGATGGGATGGGAGGGACCAGCCAGGAGTGGGATTTGGGGGTTCTCCAAACTGCACAGAATCTTAGCTAAGGGCTCTCCTAAACCCCTGCAAGCGCCCAGCAGCCCAGCCCTGAATCTGGTAGTATCTTTTCAGACTGACAAATTGGATTCAAAGTCTAATAGGATTTGGAAAGCTTATTTCAAAATAAGTTTTCCCTGAAGATGGGTTCCAGCATGAGTCCAAAAGCTTGGAAGAAAAAACTGGTCCCAATGACCGATCAAGATTGGATCCTTGAATATTATTTATGTAAGAAAATGTTACTGGCTTCCCAACTCATTCTCAATGACTCCCAATGGCTGATAACAAAACAAAAAACAAAACAAAACAAAAAAAAACAGGACAGGATTCTCAACCAAATCTTATAGTAGGCCATATTTTTAGATTCAGTTAGATTTAACCCTTGATATCTATGGAGGTTCTCAGTCATCCAGGTCATGGTTATCCCAAAGGTGCTTTTTCAAGAGACAACTGGACTTTTCTTGTTTTTCTTCGAAGATGTTTCACTTCTCATCCAAGAAGCTTTTTGTAGACAATTTGTGATGACCCAAAGGGGCATGGCACAAAAGCAACAAAGTCACAAAAGTAGACCCTTTAATACCTCCCAATGGACTTGGCCCCCAATGTCCAGTTATCATCAGCTGGAGAAAAAGCTCTCTCCTTTTAAAGGGAAGAAATTCAGTCTGAACCCAAAGTACATATAGATTATAAATAAAAACCAACACAACCCGTGCTGCAGCAATTAAGGAGACAGGGCAGGATAAGGAATTGCAGACTTCAAAACATAACAAAACATACACAGTAGGGAGGACACCAGAACCCAGATAAAACTTGACAAAGATAATTCATGCTTTGCTTCCAGCAAGATGCTATGCACAAATGCCCTTTTTAAATCCTGTTTCCCCAGCTGCAGCTAATGAAGGGAATCAGGGTCCTTTTCTCTCCTGTAACTCACGTTGCTCCCTTTTCTGGTCCTCCCTGCATGCCCTAGGATGAAGAGGGTATGGCCCTTGGTCTTCCTCTGAATGCACAGAGGAACTGTGCCCTTCCCCAGTTTCTTCCACAGCCACTGGAACCACATTCCCACTCCCTGTCTGCTGCTCAACCTCCCCTTTTGAATCAGATTCCAACAGGGGCATGACACAACCAGTAGATATGATGACACAGATAAATCTCCAGGTGGCCTCTACAACTCTCTAAAAGAAGGCAAATGACTAGCTGTCTGCAAGGAACATAAATCCTTCCATTCCCCACCCAACCAGTCAGAGCTGAAGAAGCTTCTTGGATGAGAGGCAAAACATCTTCAGAGAAAAACCAAGAAACTTTTCCAGTTGTCTCTTGAAAAAAGAACCTTTGGGATTTAACCCTTGAGTTACACAGAAATAATTCAAAGGATTAACATTTCTGTCATTATGAAAGATCCTGAAGGAAGAGATTTTTTAAAAAAATGAGATGACATTCATTTTATTTCAAGCAAAGAGACCTGATATGTTTGTCTAAAGAAATACCAATCCAAAACAGAAGGCTGTAGACTGGTGTTATAAATGGGCCATTGATTGGTGGCCTGCAAAAATAAATGTTTCATTGTGAAGGCAGAAGTCAAAAATAGGCAAAGGCATTAGAAAGGTCAGTAAGCAATTGTTTAGTAATTCATTATAAGTGCAATTCTATTGCATTAATTATAAGTGCAAATTTATTAAAACTAATAGTGAACAATAAAAGAATAGTTTCAGAGAGATCCATGGGAAACTGTGACAGATAAGCAATTAATTAATCCATGTGGTCAGAGGTGGTATTCAGTAGGTTGTGACTAGTTCTTGAGAATCGGTAGCAGAAAATTTGAGTAGTTTGGAGAACCAGTAAATATACCCACTTCTGACCAGCCTCGGCCCCATCTATTCTCTGCCTCCCGTGTCCCAGCTGATTGGCTGGATTTTCTTTGGTTGCCCTGTACAGGAAATCGGAGCTGGAAAGCAGGTTAGTGGGGTGGGGAGAGAATGGAGATTTTACAGTATCCTTTCCCTGTCTTGCCCACCAAGCTACACCCACAGAACCAGTAGTAAAAAAAAAATTGAATCTCACCACTGCACATATGGTTGATAAGGGTGATACAGTTTATTCTTGAACAAAAGGGAAACCTTCTGGACAAGAGATCAGGGATGGAGACAAAAGCAGGCAGAAAAAACCAGGGGAAAAATTGAATTTATCTATTGGGTGAATATACATTTCTTAAAACTTCACAGGAAAATTTTAACATTTTCTTTTCTTTTCGTTTTGGCAGAAGTGTATTTTTTTAAAATTTTTAAAAACTTCATTAAATACATAAAGTTCAAATACACAGATAAAAAAGTAACAAAATACTTTTTTGTTACTTACAAATTTTGTTTTGTTACAAAATACAAAATTGTACAAAATGGTATCATAACAGATTCTGTAGTGCAACCATTTTTATTTTTCTCTAGTACAGTTTAGTAGTGATTTAAATATTCCATCTAGATTATTAAGTGGTGGTTACTTTATATCTATTGTAAAAAAACCTATATTAATAATATATATTACCTATTAATTATTTCTTACTCTTAGATTACAACTATATAATATTATAAATAAATCATTTATTTGGCTTAATCAAAATGAAGGAGGAGTAAAGACTCATACTCAGTGATTCTCTGTCCTTTGAGCTATATATAATAATATATTTCTTCAAGTCCTTCTTTCTTTTTATTTTATACATTGTTTTTTTTTTTTTATGATCTATCCATTCATACCATTTGTCCCAAATCCGGTAGGATTCCATATCATCTTTCTCTTTTAATTTCAGTGTAAGCATTTAACATTTTCAATAGACTCAAATGCCAGAGATTCATCAATTGTAACATAATTGAAATATTATTTACCTTTTTTTTCCTTATGAATACATATTTTTAATAATAGGTCAGTTCTTCAGTCCATTAAAATGAGAGGTAAGTAGTGAAGGAGAAAGTAAAATAAATTAATGTGAATAAATTAAATAGATAATATAAATGAAATAAATTGTAAGGACTGACAATACACTTTAGCTCACAATGAGCCAAAAGAAGAACTTAAGCAGTGGCTTGAAAAACAAAAATCAGACTTTATTTTGATGAAAGCAAAGAATCTTGGTAAACCATTCCAAACATATACAAAAGAGACATGAAAGGAAGGTTTAGAGAATAGAATAGAATAGAATATGGAATAGAATAAGGAATAGAATAAGGAATAGAATAGAATAGAATAGAATAGAACAGAACAGAATAGAATAGAATATAGAATAGAATAGAACAGAACAGATTAGAATAGAATAGAATATAGAATAGAATAGAATATAATAGCTTTATTCTAGTCTAGTGAAGAGGGAGACATGATAGCAGCCTTCCAATATTTGAGGGGCTGCCCCAGAGAGGAGGAAGGGGGTCAAGCTATTTTCTAAAGCAGCTGAAGGCCAGACAAGGAATAATGGATGGAAACTGATCAAGGAGAGATTCAACCTAGGAATAAAGATCAATTTCATGACAGTGAGAACAATCTACCAATGGACAGAAGTTGCCTTCAGAAGTTGTGGGAGCTTCATCACTAGAAGCTTTCAAGAAGGGCCTGGACTTCCATCTGTCAGAAATGGTGTAGGGTCTCCTGCTTGGATGCGGGGTTGGAGTAGATGACCTACAAGGTCCCTTCCAACTCTCTTAATCTGTAATCTGTAAAATTTACAAGAAATACTTTTACAAAGGCATAATATAGCATATATGTGTTACAGGGAACAAATGTTTACAGAATAACAAATAAATGCTTGAATAACAAGCTTCTACTAATGCTATTATATTATATTCTACTTTTATTTATTATATCCTTATTACTATTTCCCTTCAAAATAATAAAAGGCCTACACTTTAAAATGCCTGCCTCCAGACTTGAAATGATTCTTTCAGAGGGCTGTTTCAAACAGGATGGACGCAATAATTCCCCTTATTTTGAAAACTTTTCTTGAGTTCGAAACAGCAACTGTGTTTCAAAGGTCAAAACACTCCCCACAACACATGGTGTAGGCCATCTGTTTCACACTTAACACTGTCATGTGGGTTTAGGGCAGGGCCTTTTGATCTCAGAAAGATGTTCTCTTCTTAAAACCTCCAGTGATGAAGCACCCACAACTTCTGAAGGCAACTTCTGTTCCACTGATCAATTGTCCTCACTGTAAGGAAGTTTCTCCTCAATTCCAGGTTGCTTCTCTCCTTGATTGGCTTCCATCCATTGCATTCTTGTCGTGCCTTCTGGTGCTTTTTTCTATTGTATTTAAATATTTTTTTAATTAAATATTTTCTATAGTATGCTTCGTTCCTAAAAGAACATACACACAGCGAGTGGGAGAGAAGGAGAGAGGGGGAGAGAGAGGGAGAGGGAGAGAGAGAAGGAGAGAGAAGGAAAGGGAGCAAGAGGGAGAGAGAAGGGGAGGGAGAGGGAGAGAGGGAGTGAGAGGGAGAAGGAGAAAGGGGGACAGGGAGCAAGAGGGAGAGGGAGAGAGAAGGGAACAGAGAGGGAGAGAGAGAGGGAGAGAGAGAGGGAGAGAGGGAGAGGGAGAAGGAGAAGGAGAAAGGGACAGGGAGCAAGAGGGAGAGGGAAGGGGAGGGAGAGGGAGAGGGAGAGAGAGGGAGGGAGAAGGAGAAAGAGGGACAGGGAGCAAGAGGGAGAGAGAAGGGAAGGGAGAGGGAGAGAGATGGGAAGGGAGAGGGAGAGAGAGAGGGAGAGGGAGAAGGAAGAGGAGAAAGAGGGACAGGGAGCAAGAGGGAGAGGAGGGAAGGGAGAGGGAGAGAGAGAGGGAGAGGGAGAAGGAAGAGGAGAAAGAGGGACAGGCAGTAAGAGGGAGAGAGAAGGGAAGGGAGAGGGAGAGAGAAGGGAATGGAGAAGGAGAGAGAGAGGGAGAGAGAGAAGGAGAGGGAGAAGGAGAAAGAGGGACAGGGAGCAAGAGGGAGAGAGAAGGGAAGGGAGAGGGAGAGAGAGGGGAAGGGAGAGGGAGAGAGAGAGGGAGAGGGAGAAGGAAGAGGAGAAAGAGGGACAGGGAGTAAGAGGGAGAGAGAAGGGAAGGGAGAGGGAGAGAGAAGGGAATGGAGAAGGAGAGAGAGAGGGAGAGAGAGAAGGAGAGGGAGAAGGAGAAAGAGGGACAGGGAGTAAGAGGGAGAGAGAAGGGAAGGGAGAGGGAGAGAAGAGAGGGAGAGAGGGAGAGGGAGAAGGAGAAAGAGGGACAGCGAGCAAGAGGGAGAGAGAAGGGAAGGGAGAGAGAGGGAGAGAGAGGGAGAGAGGGAGAAGGAGAAGGAGGGACAGGGAGCAAGAGGGAGAGAGAAGGGAAGGGAGAGGGAGAGAGAGAGGGAGAAGGAGAAAGAGGGACAGGGAGCAAGAGGAAGAGAGAGAGGGAGAGGGAGAAGGAGAGAGAGGGACAGGGAGCAAGAGGAAGAGAGAAGGGAAGGGAGAGAGAGAGAGGGAGAAGGAGAAGGAGGGACAGGGACCTAGAGGGAGAGGGAGAAGGAGAAGGAGAAGGAGAAAGAGGGACAGGGAGCTAGAGAGAGAGAGAGAGGGAGAGGGAGAGAGAGGGACAGGGAGCAAGAGGGATAGTGAAGGGAAGGGAAGGGAGAGAGGGAGGGAGAGGGAGAAGGAGAGAGAGGGACAGGGAGCAAGAGGGAGAGAGAAGGGAAGGCAAGGGAGAGGGAGAGGGAGAAGGAGAGAGAGGGACAGGGAGCTAGAGGGAATGAAAGAGTGAGAGAGGGGGAAAAACGGGGAGATATCTTCAATGCAGCCATCCCGATAAAGCCAAGTCATACTTTTAAAAAGCGAACCATGGAATCGAAAGCAGAGCATGAATTCAACGAAGCATCAGAGACGTTGTTTCATGTGCCCTGGTGGTTCGCGGGAGGGTGGATATTTTCGTTGCCTCCTTTCCATGCTCTGCAGGGGCCGAAGGAAGGCAAGTCGAAGATGCCAACTGGAGCAGGATGGTGTTTATGAACTGGGGTGGCATCCGAAAAGCAGCCCCTCTGCCTGCATCTCCAGAGAAACAGATGGGCTCCAATGTGTTTGAGTTGGAAAGCAACAGGACCCAAGACTCCCAATTGACCAGCCCGGCCTATGACTGACACGTTGGTCGCTGCGACTGCACCGGCGGAAAGCTGCTTTCTGTCGCCTCCCTTCGGGACAGCGGGAAGGCAAGAATGACTCCACTCCACCAAGAGTGGCCGAAGTTCAGCACAGTTGGCGGGGTCTCTTGCTTGTGCCTGCCGGGAGGGAAGACCACCAAAGGGTTGCTTTGCTCTTTCCGGGCAGAGGACAGGTGGCTATGAATACGAATGAGGGGCCGTTGCCTAGAGACTGAGGGACCTGGGGATCACGCATGGGGTGGAAGGGCAATGGAAGGGCCCTTTTTGCAAGGCATTCGCCATGCATGTTCTTCCCAGGCATTGAGAAAAATAAAGTGAAATACAATCTGCGTGATGGCGGAAGAGCATTTACCGGGGGGGGGGGGNNNGCATTTACGGGGGGGGGGGGGAGAGAGAGAGAGAAAGAGAAGGGTAGGCAGAATGGAGCAATTCTCAGGATCTGACCCGACGTATGATGGCACTTTGATTTCAGTGATTATTGTTCCTTCGATCAAAATGAGGGCGGGGTCCCAAATGAAGTGTTAGATAGTGAAAATCGGAGGTTCCATTTTTCTTCAAGAATCCCCTCCTGTCTCGTTCTGACTCTCCCCTTCCCTCCCCTTCTTTTTCCAACCCTTCTCCTTTCTTTCTCCTTCCCTTCCTTCTTCCCTTCCCTTTTCCTTCTGCTTTCCTTCCTTCTCCCTTCCCTGTTCCTTCTCTTCCTTCTTCCCTTCCTCCTTCCCTTCTCTTTTCTTTCTCCTTCCCTTCCTTCTTCCTTCTCTGTTCCTTCTCTTCCTTCTTCACTCCTCTTTTCCTTCTGCTTTCCTTTCTTCTCCCTTCTCTGTTCCTTCTCTTCCTTCTTCCCTTCTCTTTTCCTTCTGCTTTCCTTCCTTCTCCCTTCCCTGTTCCTTCTCTTCCTTCTTCCCTTCCTCCTTCCCTTCTCTTTTCTTTCTCCTTCCCTTCCTTCTTCCTTCCCTTCTTCTTCTCTTCTTCCCATTCCTTTTCAGCAATCCGGAAGTGGCTGCTGGTTGGTGGTGAAGGAATGAGAGGTTGTGTGATTGGCTGGGAGATTGTCAGGGAACACTGAAAATGCAAATCATGTGACCCCACCAGCATCCCAGCTGTGCAGCAACAGCAGCCAGGAGCACAGAAGAAATCATAATGTCCCCAATTTTCATTCCCTCAAGAGTCACAAGTCCCAGGTTTTGGATGCATTCTGTAAGTTCGTCTATTTGAAATACCATGGTTGAAAAACTGTTGCCCTATAATGCACCATTTATCCAGTTAAAGGTCATGGGAACAAGAGTTTTAGCAATGTAGAGATCAAGGCCATTGCGGTGGGAAATATTTGGAGGAATGGTTTGCAAAAAGACTGAAGCCCAGGTTGAAGTCCCTGGCTACGTTGATCTTTAGAACAGTGGATTCCAAAAGTTTCTATCGTTACTTAATATAACATTTCTTTCTTTCTTTCCTTTTTTCTTTCTTTCTTTCTTTTTTTCTCTCTCTCTTTCCTTTCTTCCTTCCTTTTCTTTCTTTCTTTTTTTTCTTTCTTTCTCTCTCTCTCACTCTCTCTCCTTCCTTCCTTCCTTCCTTTTCTTTCTTTCTTTCTTTCTTTCTCTCTTTCCTTCCTTCCTTCTTTCTTTTTCTTTCTTTCTTNCCTTCCTTCCTTCCTTACTTTTCTTTCTTTCTTTCTTTCTTTCTTTCTCTCTTTCCTTCCTTCCTTCTTTCTTTTTCTTTCTTTCTTTCTCTCTCTCTCTTTCCTTCCTTCCTTCATACTTCTTTTTCCTTTCTTTCTTTCTCTCTCTCTTTTTCCTTCCTTCCTTCTTTTTCCTTTCTTTCTTTCTCTCTCTCTTTCCTTCCTTCCTTTTCTTTCTTTCTTTCTCCCTCCCTTCTTTTCCTTCCTTCCTTCCTTCCTTCCTTCCTTCCTTCCTTCCTTCCTTCCTTCCTTCCTTCCTTCCCAAAATTATATTGCTATCCATCTCACAAGCGAGTGGCTGTGGTACAGGGGTACATCAGTGTTTAAAATCATGTTATTAAATCTCAGTGGGTTTTTTCTAATGTCCATTTTGTAAAATCACCGTCTTCTCTGAACATTTAAACGAGTAAAAGGACCACTCTAATTTTCTCATGCTGAATGAATTGTAGCATGAAGGACCAAAAAAGAAAATAGAATGGAACAGAATGACAGAGTTGGAAGGGACCTTGGAGGTCTTCTAGTCCAACCCCCTGCTCAGGCAGGAAACTCTACACCACTCCAGACAAATGGGTGTCTAATCTCTTCTTTAAAACTTCCAGTGTTGGAGCATTGACAACTTCTGGAGGCAAGTTGCTCCACTGATTAATTGTTCTCACGGTCAGGAAATTTCTCCTTAGTTCTAAGTTGCTTCCCTCCTTGATGAGTTTCCACCTGTTGCCTCTTGTCCTGCCCTCAGATTCTTTGGAGAATAGCTTGACTCCCTCTTCTTTGGGGCAGCCCCTGAGATACTGGAACACTGCTATCATATCACCCCTAGTCCTTCTTTTCATCAGATTAGACATACCAAATTCCAGCAATCTTTCTTCATATATTTTAGCCTCCAGTCAGTCCCCTAACATCTTGTGTTAAAACAGTTCATTGGATTCACTGAATATTATTTCAAAAGTGGTCCTGGAAAACTTACCATATTGCTTATAGATGAAGTCATAAGAGATCATATATCCTATATAATAATTTCTGGAATTAAATCTTTGTCTGTCTTCCCATTAAAACAACACAAACAGCTAACACACTAACATATAAAACAAAACACAAAAACTATCATGAAACATTCCAATACATACATACAAGCCAACTTTAATAGAAAAATGCATAACCATTAAGAAAATACATACAAATCCTTGTACTGTATTTGTTATACAAAGCCCAATTCATATTATATCTGAGAAGCAGCTTTTGAAGTGGAAGTAGATCACAACAGAAGTACATTTAGCATCCTTATTAGCATTTTGCAGAGTTCTTTTTTTCCCCCAAGAGGCTTCACAAGGCTTTGATTATTAAAAAAAAGATTATCCATGTGTTACGTTGAAAGCGGGACAACCCATGCAGAGTAGGTTTTAACAGATGTAACAGGAACATATTGAAATTGACAAAGGAAAATTATATAATGACTTAAGCTGGAATCTGTGATCTGAATAACTGAAGAGGAAGTGCAATGTACTTAATTATCTCTCAACAAATGCTTATATTGCAGCAATCAAATATCTTCACTTAATCAAGCACTACCTAACATGGCAGGCTTTGCATTTTGACTTTGCATTTTTGTTCTTCCCCCCCTCCCTCCCAAAAAAAGGAGGAGGAAGAGGAAGAGAATAAGAAAGAGAAGGAGGAGGAAGAGGAGGAGGAGAATAATGAAGAGAAGAAGGAGGAAAAAGAAGAAGAGGAGGAGGAGGAGGAGGAAGAGGAGGAAGTTGTTGTTAATGGAACGGTTGATCCAAACTTGAAAAATAAAAGTACAACGTTGTAGAAAAAAAAGATGAGAATTTCACAGATAAAGGCTAGTGCAAGGACTCAGGTTAATCAAATGTGACACAAAAGGACCGGGAATAATTTTTTGGCACCCAACAAAATCACCATCATTATTTAGTGGAGTCTGTGCTGTGTTCTGCTGCTTGCAATGACAGCTTATTGTAGGAATATTAATTGAATTCTCCCAAAACATTTTAACAGAAACTTTTCCTTATCAGGAAGAGAAATGTTCAACAAGATCATCTGCTCAATGCTAAAGCAGACCAAGAGCCGGGTTAGGTACCTCTAGTTGGGAAAACTGAAGAAATTTCTGATTCGAGAAGGAAACAGATATTTTTATTTTTATTTTTAATAAAAAAAATACATTGCGATACATCCCAACTGTGGGATTCTGTGGGTGCTCTTCCATGGAATTCCATCAGCAAAGAAAGCCAGGCTAATGGGGATGAAGGTAAACAAAGGCAATCTATTGTTCTGCTTGTCCTTTGGCCACAAAATCATCAGTAGTTTTCTTCTTCTTCTTCTTCTTCTTCTTCTTCTTCTTCTTCTTCTTCTTCTTCTTCTTCTTCTTCTTCTTCTTCTTCTTCTTCTTCTTCTTTTTCTCCTCCTCCTCTTCCTCTTCTTCCTCCTCCTCCCCTCCTCCTCCTTCTCTTTCTCCTTCTTCTACCTTTCCCCCTCCCCCTACTCTCCTTCCCCTCCTCCTCTTCCTCTCCATTCTCCATTCTTTTCCCCCAATTCCTCCATCCTAGCACAATTGCTTTAATGTTGGCTCAGTAGTTAGAACCACTGAGTGGAATCTTCAGCTTCCAATACAGAAGATGCTTTTACAGTAATCTCTGTACAACTATCTTTCCACTTGGCTCTTTTCATCAATTATTCAGTGTGCTGTGGGGAACAACAAGCAGTGTTTCCACTAATGTCATAATTAACATAGCCTAGATTATTTACTTTCCAAAATGACAGAGAAGTAGAAAACTCTCATATTCATTTTGTAAGAGCTTTGCAGTAGAACTCAGCTCTGAAAATTCTGTTTTATCTCTTTTTATTAGAAAATGAGATACTAATGTGATTAAGAGGATGCTAAGAAGAGATAAGCTGCTTATATTTATTTAATGGTAATCCTTGTAATAAATAAGTTAGCAACTATGCAGTCTCTTATCTTTGCATAAATAAATGGGATATCATGGTGTACTTGGGGTGAACTTTTGTTTCTTGTTTTGTTTTCGGTTTTTTAAGATGTTCACTGATAAAGCAGCAACACTTCAGCTTGTAACTAGATCTTCTTGATCCTAAAACAAGTCAAGTTCATTTATTTATTTCATTAAGTGAAATACTGTTTACTTTTGACGATTCTTATAGTTGCTGTGACCAAAAGATCCTAGGTATTTCACGGACAAGCAAAAAGTTCGGTTTTTAATAGCTAGAATTCACAACAGCCAAAAGTAGTTATAGTCAATATCCCAAATGATAACTTAAACTCATCAATTATTTACACTTCCATATAAGAGAGTAAATAGTTCTCTTGAACAGACTGTTCTGCAGAGTTTAAGAAAATATCTCACGATGGTCAAAACTTGCTTTTGAGAAAGATGATTGTCCTCCTTCCATTTTTTAAATTGCAAGAAAAATCAAAACAATTTTGGAGGTGGGAATGCTGTTCCTTTTCCCCTTCCATTTGATCACCAAATCTATGATCTGTTATGTTCATCTATTGGGAGCGTCCAGCTGTTTGTCTGTTTCTTTACCTGCTTGATTACTTGGTCTTTTATTGTATGCTGCAAGATGGGCAGTTAAGAATCATGAAAAAGAAAGAAAGAAAGAAAGAAAGAAAGAAAGAAAGAAAGAAAGAAAGAAAGAAAGAAAGAAAGAAAGACACAGACAGACAGATAGATAGATGATTGAATTATGAATTATGACTACTATAAGAATAAAACTTCATAAAAAAATTTGGCAAATATAAGGACATTCCAAATTGTTCTGCTGTGGCTCATCACCCAAATTCAAAGTCCTCTGGAATAATAAATAGGCAACACTAACAGATAGTGAGCAAAGATATTCTTATGGAGAATTATATTGGCATGTAGCCATATCTCAGCAGAGTTGGAACCTGGTTTTCACCAATAAAAAGGTTAAATTCAGTTTCTTTAGTCTTATCAGCCAACTGTTTAATGGTTTCTTCCCACCTGCCTTAGTAATCTTCATTTATACTGAAAAGGAACCATCTGATTCAACATGATTTAATATTGTATAGAAAGGCTTCATTTCTTTATTGAGAAGCTAAACCAGGAGAGTTGCTGATCTTCAACAAATGGAGCAAAAGTCATAGGAAAGTTCAGTGACACTGTTGAGTTACATCAGAGTTTATTGCAAAGGATGCAGGGGGAAATTGAACATAATGACCATTGTTGTTAGATCAAGAATAATTATGAAATATAAAAATGGATATCCAACAAGCTTTACATGTCTTTATTTCATTTTTCATCTTTTGGTTGATTCAGGAAGCTGTTGCATGAATAAAAACAAATATCAGTGTTCTTGCAGTGGTTGACCATATGTAGAATATTTTGAGACTCAAAACATCTGAACTCTGCAAGTCTTACTTTAGAACCACTGGAAATATTCTACATTAGAACAGCTTTAAAAACCAATTGCAGGTCTCTATTATTATAATAGAGACGTGGTGGCTCAGTGGCTAAGATGCTTGTCGATCAGAAAAGTCAGCAATTCGGCAGTTCGAATCCCTAGCGACACGTAACGGAGTGAACTCCTGCTACTTGTCCCAGCTTCTGCCAATGTAGCAGTTCAAAAGGATGTAAAAATGCAAGTAGAAAAATAGGGACCCCTTTGGTGGAAAGTAACAGTGTTCCATGCACCTTCGGGGTTTAGTCATGCCAGCCACATGACTACGGAGACGTCTTGGGACAGCACTGGCTCTTTGGCTTTGTAATGAAGATGACCCAGAAATGACTAGCATGTATGTGTGAGGGGAACCTTTACCTTTATTTTTATAATTCCACCTTCTCATTTTGCAACAAACTTATAAGCCTTCATTTTCAAAATGTCTTCATCTATTTATTTTATTTTATTTTGCTTGTGTGCACCTTCAAGTCAGCTTTTGACCACAGGCAACTCTGTGGATAAATTCCTGCAGTTTTTCTAGTATGATTTCCAAAGTGGTTTGCCATTGTCTCCTTTCTTGGGCTGAAAGAGAGATACTGACCGAAGTCACCAAGTTGGTTTCATGTCTTAGACAGGATTGGAACAGGTGTCTCTGTTTTTGTAACCATTATGCCAAACTGATTCTCCTTCATTTATCTAATGATCTTCTTTTAACAACCCTGGCATGATCCCTTATGGGCTGGAGTTTGGGCAACTGAATGGATGGATGCCTTTCCTATCACCAATTCAGAGTTTTGTTCAGCAGCTATATTCTCATTGTGTCCAGAGAGAGAAATAGCTGCCTCTCTACCTAGAATCACAGCCTCCTGACTGTGTGGCGAGAGTTCCACATCTAGACTACTGCACCACTCCTCTCCTTCATTTATCTAATATCCTCTTAAATTTGCATTCCATGTATTTAGTTCAGTTAATGTGCATCAACATACCACATCAGTACAGCAAAAATTACCACCATCATGCTGAATTATGAAATAAAACATTGTGCATCTGCTATATATTGTTGTGTCTTTTCAGCTCTTAACTGATAACAGATACTAAGCTGTTGATCCCTCTGGTATTATGAGAAGTAATTAAACAAAAGCTGAAAATGTCAGTGACATGCCTAGCATCCTGCTTGTTTTGACCTTCCTTTCATGTTTTATAAACATCATTTTCTGATGCTCCTTTAGAAGATGTTAAGTGGTGGATACCACATGAAAGTGCAATATTTACCATTAAACAAATTAAAGCTTCAATGGTATATTTCATGTTAGGATTTTTGTAGGTTTGAGTTTGCATTCCCTTTCATCATTTAAATAGCTGACTCCCCCCCCCAAAAAACAACAACAACAACAACAAATGCTGAAGAACTGTATGGAATGACCAAAATTGATTTTTTTTCCCCAAAAGGCAACAGGACTTTCTTTGTTTTTGCTTGAAGACGTTTTGCTTGTCATCCAAGAAGCTTCTTCAGTTCTGCTGGAGAGTTGAAGAAGCTTCTTGAATGAAAAGTGAAACATCTTCAAGGGAAAAACAGAGAAACTCCAGTTGCCTTTTGAAAAAAGGCATTTTGAGGACAACCAACAAAAACATGATCAACACAAACACATGCACCTTATTGCTGCTTATTTGCTCCTTGGAACCTGTCGGATTGGTGAATATAAACTATTCATTTTAAACATTCAGTGATAATTGAATTGTTTGAAACCTCACATTCCTCTCAAGTTGACAAATCCCTCTGATATCTTAGGTCAAGCCAGGTGTCTTCTAATCAATTTGGAGCTGATTTACAGATTGGGCAGGCCGTTCTGCATATGCTAATGTTTCTTATCCTTCCCCACATAGGACTTGATTCAACACTTCAGATCAAAAGTCCAGACCGAGTCAGATTTCTAAATCGGGTTGAAACTGATTCAAAGCTCCTATTTCTCCTCTTTGAATTCCAGCCTTAAGTTCCACGAGCTTCTTAGTTTTGTTTTCATTCATTGGTTCAATTGCTACTTCCTCAGCACACTCATTTGTAGGCAGTGGTGGGCTGCAAATTTCTTAGAAAGCATTCATGACTGTAATGCAAACTTCATTTCCTGAGATTGACAAGAGCCCAAACAGTGTGCACTTGACATAATCTGGACTATCCAGTGCGCTTCTAATCCTTTCCCCTGTCTGTTGTTGAAAGAGTTGTGTGACATGAATTGTGATATGCGCTCTTTAAAGCCTCCTGAAATGTTTGGCAGATGCAGCAATTCCATTCTATTCAGCTGCACAGCAATGGTGGCATTTTCAAATATTTAATACCACTCCTGACACTTTGTATTTATATTCAGTATGTTAATATGGACAATCTTCTAGCGAACGGCGTTGAGGCTGGGAAAAAAAAGAAAAGAAAACATTTTCTGTCTCCAAGTGTCTAAATTCAAAAGATTGGATTAAACTAAAAAGGATTTGCCCATTACAGCAAATTACATGTGTAATAAGATAGACAAAAGGGATTTCATTTTGGGGCATTGATTTTTTAGAAAACTTAAAGACCACGATTCAAGTCTTTGCGACAACTGTAACATGGGATAACACTGCTGCAATCCTTGAAATAGAAAAGAAAGTTGTAATTCTTTATGCACATGAATTCAATGGGAATTATTTATGAGGGAGAGGGGAATCTCTTCCCTTCCTTTCTCCTCACCCTTTAATTGGCAATACAGGTAGTCCTTGCTTTATGACCCACAAAATTTAACCACATGGATTAACTGGGGATTCTTAGGAAAAAAAAAAACCTCTCCCATAAACTGAAAACATAACAGGGTATCCTGAGGTCATATAAACAGTGGCTGAAGAAAATCAAACCATGAGCTATCTGCAACCCTAATGCTGAATGTAATGTAGAACGAGGTCTGCAAGATGGTATTGGATAAAATGATTTGGCCTTTTTTGTTGCACAGATGATCTCTGGCAATGAAGTTTCTGCAGGATGACAGGTGGGGAAGAGTTTGAATCTTTCTCTTCCCTTATCATTTATCATGCCAGTGTATGAGAAGCAAAGATGAAAAAAAACCTTCATTCTGGGAGAAAAAAGGTACACTCATTTTTCAGAAAGGCTCATTGTGGAGCGGAGCTTTTGTGCAAGTCCAGAATAATGACTTTTGATGGCTTCTCATAAATAATGCAGTTAAATGATTGAGAGTTTTAATACAGCTACTTTTGAGGGCAGATGCATGCTGGGGTTCCATCAAACACAGCCTTCCAGTGTCAAGATATTTTCTCTAATGACAATAGACTCAGGCAGCTATCACAGGTTTCATCCATCCAGGTGAATGTAAGTCCATGTACACACTAGGGACAACTTTGTTGAGTTCTGGCAAGGGAAGCAAAGCCAGTTAAACAAAGCAAAGTCAACGGTCTTTGGCCACCGTGAAAGTGGCAAAAGTTGGGTTTTGA
The DNA here is from genome assembly GCA_004320025.1 of Laticauda laticaudata. Taxonomy (NCBI): domain Eukaryota; kingdom Metazoa; phylum Chordata; class Lepidosauria; order Squamata; family Elapidae; genus Laticauda; species Laticauda laticaudata. The sequence goes on from BHFT01016921.1 coordinate 18,639, forward strand.
TAAGAAACCGAGAAGCTGAACCCCAGAATCACCCCCACCTGCTGCCCTTATGAGCACGGTAAAATATTTGCCCATGTAGTAGGCTGTATTGCTCTTATCCTTGCCATCTTCTCATCTTTCTCATTTCATCTTCCCTAATACTTTCTCCTGTTGACATCTTATGATTTATCACTTGTTGTTTGTATCTCATGATTTAGGATCTGTGTCTTATCACTTTTTGTTTACTGTATGTACACTGAGAGCTCTTGCACCGGAGACAAATTCCTTGTGTATCCAATCACAATTGGCCAATAAAGAACTCTTCTTCTCTTCTCTTCTCTTCTCTTCTCTTCTCTTCTCTTCTCTTCTCTTCTCTTCTCTTACTCTTTCTCCCCCGTCCCCCCTCTTGTTCTCTTTTCTCCCCTCCGCCTTCCCCTCCGCATCTCCCTCCTCGTGTCGTCTCTCTTTCCTCGTCTCTCGTCCTCTACTCTCTGTCTCTCCTCCCTCTTTCTTCCTCCCCCTGCCCTCCCCCTCCTTCCCTCTCCTCCCTCCGCCCTTTCCCCTCTTGCTCGCCTCTTTTTCTTTCTCTTTTCTCCGCCCCCTCTCTTCTACCTGTCTCCTCCGCTCTCCCTCTCCCTCCCTCTTTTCACCCCACATTTCTCCTATCCCCCCCCAAGAAGGAGCAACACAAACCGAGTTTGATATTTTGCCAAGAAATTGAAGGCGAGAGGTGGTATTCAACAGGTTCTGCCAGTCTGCGAGAAACCGGGTACGGGAAATTTGAGTAGTTCGGAGAACACAGCAAATCCACCTCTGATTGGAGATTTTACAGTCCTTCCTCGCCATGCCCACAGAACAGGTAATTAAAAAAAAAAATGAATCCCACCCCTGACTGCAGGGACTTGTTCAGATAATTGCCAAGAGTCAAAAGCTGACTCAAAGACAAACAGCAACAGCAACAAACAAAAGTTTGGATTGCTTAGGAGAGAAGTCTGAACTTAGGAGAGAAGTCTGAATTTCTGAAGGCCATGGCTTCACTTGGGTTCCTTGGTCACCTTAGACTTAGGGTGAATGGAGAGAGAAGGTGGCATGCTACTCAGAGTGCAGAGTTACTTCGCAGCCCTGCCTGTTGCAGCATAAACTTTTAAAAATGCTGCCCATAAGCTTTCCTCTGTCTGGCAAAGCCATTGGCATGCGGAGTGAATCACCGTGTTTGGATGAAAGAAGTAAGGAAAGCATACTAAATACCTGAAGCTGCATTTACAGTCAGGACGGTTAATAAATAAATAAACAAACAAACAAACAAACAAACAAATAAATAAATAAATAAATAAATAAAACATGAAAGGCGTCAACTTCCCCACCCTTTCTATGTAATCCTAATTTGCCGTGATTCAGTGCAACATTTTCTATAGATGTAGGGAAATGCATGCCAGCACGATTTGCAGATTAAGAAAGGCTGAAGGGAGAATTTACGGGATAATAATATGTTCATAAATATAATATATTCCATAATTGTTCCAGCGTGCTATGCTCATTTCCTCCTCCTCCTTTTTTTTCAGCTGACAGCTCAAGAGAAGTCCCATTGTATCCCAGAGGTTTGACGCATGTGATTTGTGCTAATTTGTTTATTATCACTGGTCTAATAGATACATGGAGGCTGACGATAAGATCATTGTGAATGCCCTCAAAGAAACAGAGCAGAACAGAATAACAGAGTTGGAAGGGACCTTGGAGGTCTTCTAGTCTGACCCCTTGCTCAAGCAGTTTGTTAAAACAAACGAGAGAGCTGAACTGTGAGTTTCTACCGGCCAAGAGAAAATACTGTCGCTTCAGGCTGGTTATCTTTGCATTATTCCATGCTGGGCTATCCTGTTTGAATGACATCCCTGTGTGCTGATGGAACATGACATAATGCAATGTAAAATCAAAGATTGTGACAGGTACAACTTAGGAGGAACCCTACTTTGAAGCAGATGTTCTCCATCAATTTCAAGAGTGGGTATTTGATCTGATAAACTGATTCTGAAGGCAGGGGATGGGATAATTTGTGAACAGCAGACCTCTTCCATAGCAAGCCACAAACAGTGATCCACTGTTGACAACAATTCAGGATTAGCAATTGCAATAGCACTTAGACTTATACACCACTTCACAGTGTTTTATAGCCCTCTCTAAGCGGTNTTGAGCCTGGTGAGATTTGAACTGCCAAATTGCAGGCAGCCAGCAGTCAGCAGAAGTAGCCTGCAGTACTGCACTCAAACCACTGTGGCACCACAGCTCTTAGGGGTAGCATGATAGCAGTGTTCCAATATCTCAGGGGCTGCCACAAAGAAGAGGGAATCAAGCTCTTCTCCAAAGCACCTGAAGGAAGCAATGGGTGGAAACTCATCAAGGAGAGAAGCAATCTAGAACCAAGGAGAAATTTCCAGACAGTGAGAACAATTAATCAGTGGAACACCTTGCCTCCAGAAGTTGTAAATGCTCCAACACTGGAGATTTTTAAGAAGAGATTGGATAAACATTTGTCTGAAGTGGACTCTGTAAACCGCTTAGAGAGGGCTATAAAACACTGTGAAGTGGTGTATAAGTCTAAGTGCTATTGCAATTGCTAATCCTGAATTGTTGTCAACAGTGGATCACTGTTTGTGGCTTGCTATGGAAGAGGTCTGCTGTTCACAAATTATCCCATCCCCTGCCTTCAGAATCAGTTTATCAGATCAAATACCCACTCTTGAAATTGATGGAGAACATCTGCTTCAAAGTAGGGTTCCTCCTAAGTTGTACCTGTCACAATCTTTGATTTTACATTGCATTATGTCATGTTCCATCAGCACACAGGGATGTCATTCAAACAGGATAGCCCAGCATGGAATAATGCAAAGATAACCAGCCTGAAGCGACAGTATTTTCTCTGGGCCAGTAGAAACTCACAATTCAGGTCTCTCATTTGTTTTCATTTTCAAGACTGGGTTTTGTTGACCCATTTCCATAGGGTTGGTTTTTTTTTTTTTTTTAAGGTGTTTGCATTCAGTAAAATCACAGCTCATGCATTTCTTCTTTTATTACATTGATTATACCACTGACAATCCAACAATTGCATAAGTTGACAGTTATCATTAGGTAATAGGGCTATTCTGAATTCTCATTCCTGGAGAAATGGGAAGTAGAAAAAAATGGAATGCATGTGTTTCATCGGCAGCACTGAATCTGAGATTTGGCAATGACGAGCTGAGTTGACCTAATGTCACCAGATGATTGAGTGGGCAGACATTCTGTGTGCTATCTCAGCTGCTCATCTGAAGCAGCCTCCTAATGAATCCGACTTTGTCCATCATGCTCAGTTATCTTGAATGGCAGCAGCTCTCCAAAAGCCATTTGAAGATCCACCAAAAAAGAAAAAAGAAAAATCAATCTCAGTTGAGTTGCGGGAAGATGGTTCTTGGGCAAGAAAAATTGTGGATCTGCACCAAGTTATAATCCAGCTGCTCAGATCCTCGAGATGAGGCAGGGATGGGATTCAAAAATCCCAACAACTGGTTTTCTGCCCGGTTGCTAAGTGAGCATGGCCATGGTGAGCGTGGCCTATCAGAACTTCCGGGAGGAGCATTTTTTGCCTTCCCCGGAGTCTGAAGACTTTTCTCAGGCCTCTGGGAGAATTAAAATGGCCTCCCCCAGCTCTGGAGGCCCTCCAGAAGCTGGAAAAAGGCCAATTTCGGACTTTTGAAGCTTCTGGGAAGGCAATTTTTCACCTTCCCAGAGTCCAGAGACTTTCCTTGGGCCCCCGAGAGGGCAAAAATGCCCCCCCCAGGCTCTGGAGGCCCTCTGGGAGGCCCCCAAAAAGCCTCCCCCCAGGCTCTGGAGGCCCTCTGGAAGCCAGAAACAGTTTCTGGACTTCTGGAACTTCCAGAAGAGCCATTTTCTACTGTCCCAGAGCCTCTGTGTCTAAAGACCCTGCACTTAACCTGTATCCCAAATGGGCTACATGGATACTCCTGGGAGGGGAGGACACAGCCAGCGGGTCAGTTCAACTACAAGTTCGGCAAATCAGGTGTACATTTAACATCTGGTTTGCCTGAACTGGCCTGAACCAGCTGAATCCTACCTCTGAGATGAGGAAGACTAAGAAAAGAAGGGTAGAGGAATCATCATTTTCAAAAGGAAGATTAAATCCTCAAAATGTCTGCTGACCTAATGAGGGAAGAAGAAAAAAATGGTTGAAGCATAAGATGAAACAAAATCATGAGAAGAAGAGAGGAGAGAGGATTTTTTTTCATTGGAGAAGCAGCAGAGGGCCAGAATGTTTTGAAACCATTATGCCAAAATTTTGGCTGCACTGAAAAAGTTAAATAATTTTAACTAAATGAAAACGCTAGGTCTGATTGTACAGATTCTCAGTCCTCCAGGTCATGGTTGTCCCAAAGGTGCTTTTCCAGGAGGCAACTGGACTTTCTTGTTTTTTTTTCTTTTGAAGACATTTGGCTTCTCATTCAAGAAGCTTCTTCAACTCTGACAGGATAGTGAGGAATGGAAGGACTTATATTCTTTGAGGACTGCTGGTTATTTTCTACATTGCATCTATCAAACATCAACAAACCAAAAGAATGTCTGCAATCCAAGAAGAGGGAGTCAAGCTATTTTCCAAAGCACCTGAAGGCAGGACAAGAAGCAATGGATGGAAACTAAAGCCCCTGTCACACAGCACCAACGGATGGAAAGAGGATGTAAAATGGAGAGAAACACTTGCCATCCGTTGGCAATCCGTTAGTTAACGCGATGCTCCATTCGTACTCACTGCCTCCGTTTTGCTTCCTCTCTATGCCTCGACATCCCTCTAACTGTGATTTACACCGCCAAACATAAAAATAAAAAAAAAAAAAGAACAAAAAAGTTTTGAGCTGCACAAAACTTTGAGCAGAAAATGTATTCAACCGTACCGCTAAACATCTAGCCTACGCATATGCGGAACATCCGCTTCTACCATCCGTCGTCATCCTTACAAACTCCGCTATATCCGATAGCATCCCTGGCGATCATCCGTGCTACTCGCATCCACTCCAGGCGAAAAGGACACAGGAAGAAGCAAACCGGACGTGGACGGGAACACATAAGCGTAGCTAGCATGGACAGAGAAAGGATGATAAGCATGCAGCCCGATCTATACAAAGCGATTAAAAACGGAAAAAAAACATTCGCAGAGGACATATCTCGGATATTTAGGAAGCCCTGGCAGATTCTAGAAGATGTTGGAGGAACCTATGAAAACAGCATTTCCTATAAAAGGGAGAAATCACCTTGCATTCAAGCTTCAGTCCAGCACCCTAGCTTCTGCCAGACCTCTTGCAGCTTCATCTGCTCTTCTCTCCACAGGCATCCACTTATGATGTCCCACCCATGGATCGTAACACACTCCTTTTGGTACACCATCCTCTGCAACAGTAGATCAAAGCCATCTACAGGCTCTTCTCAACTGCTTCTATGTGGAAAAAAGGAGCGAGGTCAAGTAAGTGTCTGGTCCAAAGATGGATCGAGAGAGAGCATGAGTATGGACTGTACAACAGCTTAGTGGTGGCTAGCTGAGGAACGAAGAACCCTCCATGCATTCCCAAACTTCATGAGGATGCCTCCAGCCATGTTTGACGAAAGTGTGGAGTGTCTGAGACCCAGTAGCAAGGCAAACACGCAACCCAGCCAGCCTGACTCTGGGCTCAAGTGGCACTGACTCTGTGCACCTGGTTTCAGAGACCAACATACAGGAGCATGCAGTACTGGCTGGAGGGTTGCCACAACAACACCACAGCATTGGTCAGAAGCAAGTGGCTGCAGGCCATCATCGAAGAATACCTGGAGGAGCAAACTCTCCAGGCCCCCTCACTGGAAGCAAGGCTGGAAGAAAGTTGCAGAGTAACTGTATCAGAAGTGGAACTCTCCCCCACACGTGCGAACCATAGATGGGAAGCCACAGTGGCCTGCAAAGCTCCAGCCAAGTCAGGCCTCCACTTATTCAACTCACAAGGCCTTCCTTCAGCCATCTTCCTCCTTCGCCATTGTCAACAGCTGACTACAAGTTCATGTACACGATGCCTTCAGCACGGTCAGCTTCAGATGCCCAGACTATACAAATGCCCAGTGCACCTCAAAGGAGGGCTGGAATCAACCTCAATCATGGGCTTCCCAGATCCAACCCCCTGCCAACGACACACAAGATGTGCCCTACTACATCGTGGGATGATGCTTTCTCCTCATAATCCTACCTCATGAAGCCTTACACCTCCAGATGCCTCACCCAGTAGAGAGGATCTTCAACTACAGCATGTCCAGCGGCAAACGGGTGTGCTGCGAGAACGCCTTTGCATCCTGCCAACAGTTCCAGCGCTAACCTTCTCACCACCAGTGTCAGCATCCAACAGACGTGAGGAGAATTCCGTGGAACCTTCGCTGCATCCTGCCACAATCTATTGCACCTGCTACCCAGTGTTGCCAGAACAGCCTCATGGACTCCAACAAGAAATGGGAACATGCAGCCTGGTGAATGGAGGCTGAATGACCGTGCAAACCTTGACAGACACTGTGATATGCAAGCCCCAACCAGAGCTTCACGTGAAGGGAAGAAGCCAGCGCAACTCCGCAACCACTGCGTGCAACTCCCGTTGGAGCAGTGAGAGTGCGCAGAAGCGATGATATCATGCTTAATGGATGCTACCTTCTGACCCTGTCTCATCACATGATGAGATTGGCCATGTAGTTGAGAGTCCTACAATACAGGTAGGGCACATAATAAAAGAGTTGTGTTATTTAGTTTGAAATGTGCGTGCATCAATGGATTACATCTGTTATTGATAATAAAGGGCCATAGTCCTGAGCGCGGCACGCAGCGGTAGCGAACATATACTTCCGACTCACTGTCCGCTCATGGCCAAGTTACTAAAGTACCCCAGCTCTATCCCATCCCAATGACCGTAACACATCCCAAGCGTATTCCTAAGTATCCCTCCCATTCCAACACTATTACCACACCTCAAGGAACCATGCCCAGAACTCTAGCACTAAATATCTCATCAAATATGGCCTACTGAACCCACCTATTACCCAGTCTGGAATAAGCTGCTCCATCTGGAGGCTGTACCATCCTCAGCCTCTCTCGACGAGGACGTCATCACTACGTCCGGCTATCTTCTCACTCCAGCCACAGCAAGAGCCCCAATCACGCTTCAACCTCAGCACCCACACCACTATTAACTCCACTAACCACAATAAAGGCATTAAATTTCTAAGTTTCACAAGACTTTATTTAATAAATACATAAATGAAGCGCAAGGTGTTGAACAAAGATAATACTTATTAATAGCAAGCTGGTAAAGCAAATGCACCCAAGCTGTCCCAACAAAGAAAACAACAGCGTAAGCCACCCAGTCTTCTGGCCACTTCTCTCATTCACTCTGAGGCATGCCCATTCTCAGGGTAAGGGTCCAGTGTTGGTGGGTGGCTGCTGCTGAGATGCTGTCTGAGCGCGTCATTCGGGCTGCCCTGAGACGACAAACAAGGGGACAGTGTTTGAGACAGCTCTCAGACAAGCTGCGCTCAGCCCCATGATTGTTGAGAGCCCCTTCCTCCAGACTTGGGGTGTCAGTCCCAATACCGATGGCAAGATGTTCTGAGGCCCGGGCTTGCTGTGTGGTGGGAAGGAGCAGTTAGTGGGGGATGTCTTCTGCACTGACGAGGATGCGGGTGCATCTGTGGCATGGGGTGCATCTGGTGGCGTGGTGACGCACGTGCGATCATGTGGCAATCAGTCGTACGGTGGTCCATGAACCTGTGCCTGGACTGGAAGCGGCTTGCCTGTGTTTCCGGAGATCCTGGCTAAGCCGTAAGCCCTTTTGGGGTTTAACGGGCCCCCCCCCTTGGAAAAGCCTTGCAAGGGCAGTACATCACCTGGTGTGGAGGAGCCAGCACCTGGACTGGGTGGGAGCAGCTTCATCTGGGTCTGGAGGCGTTGTGAAGAAAGAACGGATCCGTCCTTGATCACCTAGTACTGTGATTTGGACATGTTCATGAGGGTCTGGTTGACGTAGCTGAGGATAGGGCTTGCAGTTGTGAGATGGACGCGTCTTGTTTACCACGTGATGAGAGAGAGATCCACTCTGCTTCTGATTGGTTCCTCTGCAATCTCCAGCAGGACAGCTTAGGCTCTGCCCCTCCGGTCTGCCTCTCTGCCTGCTTCTGTGCGAGGATGGAGCTGGCTGGTGCAGTTGGTTGGTCTGGTGGCATGTGCCCTCTCCATGCCCCACTGTGTCAGGGCTCCCCAACGTGCCTCACCATGGTAGTTGCAAGCTGTGGGAGGCGTTCTCCATGTGGACGCTCCACAGATTACTGCCTTGGACACAGGAAGCTGACTCTTTGCCAGAAGATGATCTGGCTCTCTCGCGGCTGCCTGAAGAGGCGTTGTGAGAGGAGCTGCTCTCCGTGGCCGGATCCTCACCCCCAAGAAGCTGCTACTTGCCATCACGTAGGTCTCTGCCTGTACTGACCTGCCAGTTGACTGCCTGGCCAGTTCTTACAGCTTCCTTACCAGGTGCTCATGTGCTTCCACCTAGTGCAGACGAGAACTATCTGAAGTGTAGCCCCAGCCTCACGACGCTTCTCTTCGAAGCTAGCCTGCTTCCTTTTGTGTGTCTCATAGAGCCTTGTTCCTTCGCCAAAAATACTCATTCTCGCCTCACCATTCCACACCCTCATCCTCATGTTCCTCTTCGATGAGTACTGCTCCCTCTTCATTCTCGTTCTCGGCATTATGCCTGCTTCCTACCTCTGGCAGGCCATCTGGGGCCCTCGATCAGCGGCGGTTTGAGGTTGTAGGCTTGCTCCACACACCACCACCACGCACCAGCAGCACAGACAACAGTCAGCAACAAAAGCACAGAGCACACAGCCACCACAGCAGCACACACAGGACAAGACAGCAGAGTAAACACCCAGCACCGCCACAGGACCTAGCGGATCAGATCCAGCAGCCAGCAGAGTAACGCACCAGCCAGCACCAAGAGACCACAGCCAGCAGGATCAGGAGCAGTTGCCATACAGAGTAAGCACCCCGAAGCACCAGTGCACCAGAGCATACCAGCCAGAGTAAAGCCACCAGCAGCAAGCACCAGCACCAGGCAAAAAAAAAAAAAAAACTCCAGCAGATAAGCACAGCAAAGCCCAAGCCACCAGGCATCACCAGCATAATGCCCCGAGCACCAGGAGCACACCAGCCAGATAAGTACCAGCAGAAGCCCAGCACCAGAGCAGCAGCGCAAGCAGCAAAACTCCAGCCACTGAAATCTCTCTC
>BHFT01016922.1:0-21215 GCA_004320025.1 Laticauda laticaudata
AATTTCGGATATGGGATTGACTTAGATAAATGGCAAAAATTGTGGTCTCAAAATTATAAAATGACAATGTCAACTGCGTGTAAAGAAAATTTGTATACGATATTTTACAGGTGGCACTTACCCCCGACAAGAATTGCCAGGATGATTCAATGATAAATCGAATAAATCCTGGAAATGTCACCAAATATTTTTCTAAACCCAGGGTTTTACCTTTATCTATCCTCTAAAATTGAATTCTTTAACTTGAAACAGACAATAAAGATCTCCCTGTCATAACTCTCTTGATGGTGGCTAAAATCTATGTTCTTTATCTCCAGAATGCATTGTTCCAAGCATCCAATTATTTCTTATCAAAATCTGAAGGGAAAGTTAGGACAAATTTATGGTTGAATTTGGAACGTTGCAATTCAACAATATCAAACCTACTGTTACTTCCATTATTTGGAACCGGATATTTGACTGATTATGGACCATCAAGTCATTTTTCAACTCATTTTTGATTCTCTCCATGACAATCTGTCCATATTTTGGTCTCTTAGGTCTTCCAATTATCACTCATCATCACTGCAATTGAATCCATCAACCTTGCTGCTGGTTGTTCTCTTCTTCACTTTCTTTCCACTGTTCTCAGCATTCAAGCCTTCTCTAGCGAGCTAGGTAGGGTAGTTTCAACCAACAGGAGGATGCGTATCTACTATGAACCTATGAAATCCACAAAACTAGTGCTTCTCAACCTGGGCAATTTTAAGAGATGTGGACTTCAACACTCTGAATTCCCCAGTCAGCATTACTGACTAGTTAGATGCCTGTGTAGACGATTATGGAATACAGAATGCACAATTCCAAAATAAACTAATGTTGAATTCTAGGGATTTTAATGATTTTATTTTTATTCATCAAATTTATATAGTTGCCCATTTCATGCAAGGTGAGTCTGGGCAGCATACAATAAAGCCAATTATCCAAACCGATTATCATCAATCATACCATCTAGACAAAGTAATGATAGTGGGCAAGCACATACTTTTAATATGCTGCCATATATTTTGTTTTATATTTTATGTTTCTATTTTTTAAATAATTGAAAGCTTTGCTGAACAGCGGTCTGGATAGCTTTTAAAAACAAGCCACACAGAGAAAATGTGTAAAAATGTGTGAAATGAAAAGTACTTCATTTCAGAAGATACCCGTGGGTAGAACATACAGTCAGCTAAGTCAACATAGTTATGCCCAAGAGCAAACTCACTACTCACTAAGAAGCAAGCATTTTTCTGAAGCTGTAGTACTCAACAGCAAAGGCTACAGAATGACTCTAGTCCCCGATTACATCTTCTGCCACTACACAATACAATAAGATACAATTCCATTTCAACTTTCAAAACAGGCAGAGAACTGGGAAATGGTGAAGTCTAGATAGACAAATCTACAATTATGTCAGGGTTTATCTTCTGGCAATTCAACTGAATGAGGAGGAGGAATAGAGATACAGATCTTCTGACAGAGACATCATTCCTACCAATTTCTGCCTGAAGCTATTCTCCCTTCCAGCCCAAAGTATCAAAGCTGATTAAACCCTTAATTCGTTCACTTTTTTTTTTTTTAAAAGGCTGACAAGTACAAGAAGAATTGTCAGGTGCCATTTAACACATAGCAACAGTAACTTTAAAAACAATTAACTTTTGCATGCCTGCTAAGCACAATAAAGTTATTTGAATGGGTGACTGCATCAACCAGAACAAAGAAAACTGGGAAAGATGCCTAGAGTTGCGCTCCAGTGCTGTAACTTTCATTGCCCTTGGCACAGCAATGAAAAGAATGCATCTTTTTAAAAAGTCTTCTTTGCTTGGCAAGACCTCCCTGCGTCTCTGCCAGCTGGAAGGGTGCCAAGGTTGAAACTCTACTCTTCACATTCCAGATCTCTTGATAATGCAGAAAATTGCCTTGAGCTCACAGCCTGTCCAAAGACAATTAACTCTTATGATCCTGTCTCCCAGCTGCTAAGAATGCCAGGCAATCCAGCTTCATTAGTGTTGACTAACTTTAGCATGGGTCACTCTGAATCCAAAGAGTACAGCTTGATCCAGAGTGGTGCATGTTACAGTTAAAAATTCAGTACACATCATTTTTGCCAGTAACTTTGAACATTTCTTTTTAATTACGGGTAGTCCTCAACTTACGACCACAATTAAGACCAAAGTTTTTCTGGCTAGGTGAGACAATTTTTAAGTGAATTTTGTTCCATTTCACGACCTTTCTTGCCACCTTTGTTAATCACTACAGTTGTTAAGTTAGTAACGCAGTTGTTAAATGAATTTGGCTTCCCCACTGACTGCTTGTAAAAAGGTCACCAAAAGGTGATCACACGACCCTGGGATGCTGAATATGAATATAAATATAAATTTGAGCCAGTTACGAAGCTTCTGAACTTCGATCATGTGACCAGGGGAATGCTGCGGCAGATATAAGTGTGAAAAATTGTTCAAAAGCTGCTTTTTTTCAGTATCATAATAAACTTTGAATGGCGACTAAACAAACTGTTTTTCTGTAGAATTTCTCCATAACAAAGATTATTTGCCTGAGCTGCTCTTGCTGATAAAGGCATCCTCCTTTACGACTAACCATTCATTTTGCTCTCCATGATCTGGAAGATTTACAACAGGGCAACAAGCAGCATACAATCATTGTGTAAGTCCTAAAACCAAGACAGCAACAAAGATTACGCAGAAAGGCTCCATCTGAAAATGGCACCTCTTGCCAGCCAAGAGGCATGCGAAGGGATCATTAGCTGAGGCAAGATCAGTTGTTATTAGTCCATCACACTAAAAAAAAAGGAACCAAGAATCTGGCTTGCCAGTTTCTCACTCCCTGAAAAAAAAAATCTTTGAAAATTAGATGCAAACAAAGAGAGAAGAATGAATCTCAATCCTTTTTTTAAAAAAGATGGTTAATTGTTTCTGTGATATGCATATATGTCCATAAAAATGTCATCAGTATGTTGGAGTAATTATCAAAAACTGGTTAAATGTTGATAGGTAATTATAGACAGCAAGAAGTAAAAAGCAAACTATAGAAGATTAATACATTTGCCATTCTCAATTTTCAACATTGGGATTTTTCTGAATTTCTCCATCAGCCCCCTGAAATACAGATTCACAGTTATTCTGATGGTTACTAAAACTGAATGTACAGGATCATGAGGCAAGAATCCTTGAAATTAGAACTTTGTTTTAAATGGAGGGTTGCTTATTACATATATGAACCTGGCAGCTCCTGCAAACTCAAGATTATCGAACAGATAATCTGCTCCCTCTAGTGCTAAAGAAGCTAAAATGCTCCAGAGTTTTTTTGCTTCCAACTAGCCAAATTCTAGTCCTAAAATATCAGCATATACTCATTTTTCAACTATTTTCAAAGCTTGCATTATCAGTTGATATGCTTGAACAGTAATAACCAAAGGACTACAGATATCCGTATAAAAAGTTGTCTTCAGCTCTCCCACACCTCCCATTATCCTCAACTAGCATGCCCAAGGGCACGGGACTGTGTAAAGTAATTAGGAGGATATCAGATTAGAGAAAACTCATGTCATTGTAGGACACCACTGCCCATTTAAGCTTCTACTGTTGAATTGTGGTTAACCTTGGGATTTTTAGCATATAAAGCACATTTTCCACCACTAAGCTACAATCCAACTATAGATCATTTCTTGCAATGGGTTAATAGCTGGGAAAATTAATTACTACTGCTGAAGGGATGGAATGGATTTACAAATTAATACAAAGAATGAACTTGAACTACAATCTTCTAATTTACACGAGATCAGTTTTTAACATACACTGTAAACAAAACTAGTGGACATATTTATTTGATTTATTTATCTGAATTTAAAAGCCACCCAACTACAACAGATTCCAAAGTTTTGCTTTCTAAAACACTATCAAAACTTGCAACTTTGTTTGGTGGGCAATTCTAAGCCATATAGGGCCTCTGCCAGTGATGGGATTAATTTTTTTTTACTACCAGTTCTGTGGGCGTGGTGTAGTTTGGTGGGCGTGGCAGGGAAAGGATACTGTAAAATCCCCATTCTCTCCCCATTCCTGGGGGAAGGTTACTGCAAAATCCCATTCCCTCCCCACCCCACTAACCTACTTTCCAGCTCCATTCTCCTATGCAGGGCAACAAAAGAAGACNAATCCCATTCCCTCCCCACCCCACTAACCTACTTTCCAGCTCCATTCTCCTATGCAGGGCAACAAAAGAAGACCCAGCCAATCAGCTGGGTCTTGGGAGACAGAGAATAGATGGCGGTGGGGCCAGTCAGAGGTGGTATTTGCCAGTTTTCTGAAGTATTCAACATTTCTGCTAACGGTTCTCCAGAACTGATCAGAACCTGCTGAATTCTGCCTCTGGCCTCTGCTAAATCTTATGGTGATTTGAACAGACAAGGAAGATTTATCAGCACTGATAAAACAGCACAGCATCCCAGCAAAGTGCGAGAAGGTAATGGCATCTTCCTTTGCAATCCTGTATATTTTTGGGGGGAATATGTTTGCAGTCTTGAGAAAAGAATGCTTTGGACCCCTTATTATTGCATTTTGTCCTTGTCAAAAATCCCAGAAAATCCAGAAGAATATTCCACACCTGCTTCTAAACTTGGTCTATGTTCAAGGAATCAAGGAAAATGTGTGACTGCATTGCTACTGCTTACTTCAATGTTTGTGGTAGAATTGCCAGCACTCAGATCAGAGTTGCAATATATTATTAGTATTATGGGGATCCAGCAACAGTCAACCTAAACAAAAATGAAAGGAAGCACGAATACATGGCAGTTGTTATTATTGATGCTAACTGGAGCAGGGTTTTGATTTCAAAGCATCTAATGGGGTGAGTACAAATGGAGATGAAGGCCAAAAGAGAAAAGGATGCAGAGAAGGAGCAGGACAGAGATAGGCAGTTCTTCAGTGGAGTCTTCAGTGGAATCTTTCACACTACCAAAATGTAGTGTGGTGCAACAGTTAAAGTGCACTATTGCAAGCAAACTCTGCCCACAGCCTGGAGTTTGATCCTGACAGGGTTTCAAGGTTGACTCAGCCTTCCATCCTTTCTATGACCTCAAGAGGATCCAGATTTTGGGGGGACAATATGCTGACTCTGTAAATTACAGAGAGGGTTGTAAAGCACTGTGAAGCGATATATATGTCTAAATGCTAGTGCTAGTGCTATGTTCACTCAAAGCAACGCTCTTTAATCTAAAGGCCTGTAAGCCACCATTACAAACCCTAAATAGTTCCCTGGGAAGTTACAAATCATCTAACTCTGGGCAAGAGAAGACAGTAAAGTGGCCACTAATGCACTAGTGCAATAATGGGGACTTTTCAAAAGATAGATAAATGAGCAAACAAACATGTTCTTCACTAAAATTAGCTTGGTTTAACAAGTAACTTAGAGTACAATAAACTATGTTCCATGGAACATCAGGGTTCCCTGGACAGCTTGCAGATCTTCTGCTGTCAAAGACACTGAAGGTATTATTATTCTTTCTGTCACCATATTTTATAAAACATGGATTTATAGCAATCATTACAACCAGGAGTGTTTATGGAAATAGGCTGAACATTACAACTATAAAATTTTCTTAATAATTCTTAATTCAGACACTGATGAAATATGCTGCTATTAAGATTTGTAACCAATGCAATAAATACATGGAAAAATAAAAAAATAAAATAAAAAACAGTTGTCTTCTAAAGGTAGAGAAAAGCTGATTTAATCTAAACCAGTAATGCTGTACTGGAGATATATATTCATTCTTGTGCTGTTCTTCCACTGCCATCTTTTTCTCCAGGGCTGTTAATTTATTGGATTTATACTCTGCCTTTCTACTCTGGCAAACAAAATCGAAAATGAAAATACAAAAAATAAAAATACAGCAGAATGCTGGTAAGCTCTCTGATCAGGGAGGATTTCTACAAACCAGAGCCAATCCCTTGCCCTGTTCCTCAATCCTAGCTGGCTATATGACAAAACATCCTGGCTTGCAAAGCTGGCAGAGAGGCACACTTCCCTTATATTTCAGTCAGGACTCTGGGACATAGAGCAAGTTGGCACTTTCATCCAAGATTAAATTATGTCTAATAGAGATATTTTACTAAAGGATCTGGAATTAAATAACCATTTTTAGCTTGGAGGAGCAACCATCACTGTTGCTTTGTCTTCTTAGATTAGGTTACACCTGAAAGGAAGAGATATCATTGGCTACCCTCCTTTTTCTAAAATGACCAAGGTGTAGCATCCTCTTATTAGGTAGTACTTTAAGGATTGGCCCAGGCCATTTTCAATGCCTCCTCCCTTGATTTTCTGTTCAATCTCATAGAGATATGAGATATAGATGGGTGAACAGTGGTTGAAACTGTGATGGTGCACTTACCTTTTGTTCCAGGGGGCTGTAAATTGTCACCAGTCAGAGAGCACCAGCCAACGGGGAAGATGTCACGAGAATCATAGCGGCACCAGTAATCAAAGGCTCCCCTCCAGCCATCAAAAGTGATAAGGACTTCAGAACCCCGTACCTCACCAATAGTGGCTGGGCAGATGAAGTGTGGGTTCTTCCTGTCTACAGCCTCAAGTTTCATCCCCATCTTAAAGAAATTCTGGGATGGAGATGGTGGCTCCTAGGGGAGAAAGGTCTAGTAAGCATCCTTAAGTCAACCATAGGTCCAGACTTGTCTAGTCATGTTTCTCAAAACATGCACAAGGCAGGATAAAAGGTCAAGATTCTGCATCAGAATGACTCAAATGCTTCACAGCTCAATTTCAGATGCATTGTGAAATTCTGATTTTTTAAAAAAATCTGATTAGATTCTACATCTGAGAAATAATAGCCAGATACCATTTTTTAAAAAATTGACTTGATTTTAAGAAATCATGCTGCACAGGAGGGCTATATTTGGGGAGACTTTATCTAAGTTCACTGAAAGGATAACTTAATTCAAACTAAGTGATCCTGAATGGTGACAGAACAGAGATGTGCGGAAAAGTATCAAGTGCTCCATTTCAAAATTATGGAGAACAGAAATGTCACAGTATAATAAGAGAAACAGCATTCTGCTCTCTGAGCAGTATCTGTTCCACTGGGCAGCATTAAAGTAAGAGGGTTAAAAATACATTCTGATTTTTAAAAAGGAGGCTTGAACATTATGACTGCAAGTCCAGACTTCCTGAAATAGCCAACCAACCCTCCCTCTTCTAACATTCCTTCCCTTTTCCTGTTGCCAGGTTGAATTACCATTTCTCCCAAATGTCAAGGTTGCTGTCAGACACCTGCAATAATTCTTACTAAAATCTGGCACACTCTAAGGAAATGTAGGACTCAACTTGATTATATAAATTTCCTTTGTTGCAGTTAAAGCAAGCCAAAAAAGATAAAGAGCGGTTTCTACTAAGCTAGACTCCAGTCATCTATATAAGCTTACCACAACCCAACATCTTGGTTCCCACACCCGCACACCCTTAGATCCTCAATTGTTTGGCAGCCATTCTTTTCTCAAGTGTATCTCTCGCACCCACCTTAATCCTTAAATGGATTTTTCTATATTCAGCTTTCCCTCGTTAGCCTTTAATCTTAACACAAACATGTTCACACAGAATGAATCCCGACTTAACCCGATTCCATTTTATTGCCTACAGAGACACAGTTCTCCCAAGATTTATCTCTTCAGCCTACAGACATTACTGACAGGAACCTCATCCAGAAATCCCACCAGTGGTCCAAATACAGTTCATGCTACTGATTGTACATAAAGCAAGTAACTTAGGGCCAAGTTACTGGCAGATCTGCTTCTCCCTGATGGGTTTCTGCCTGTCCCATCAAACTAGACAGTGGACGAGCTTTGGGCCCCAAAGGAAACATGTCTTCTGTATCATGGCACTTGTCCTGGGGAACAGCCCCCTCCCAAATATGGACAACCAGTCAGCCTTCCAGAAGCACTAGACCAGGGAGCTAACGGACCCGTCATGTGAGTGCAGTTTAAACTGTTAAGTGCCAGTGAAATTTTTTTAGGGGCCTTAATTTGGTATTTTTTATGTAATGGATTGTGATTGTGTTTGGTTGTTACCTGTTCTGTTTTTATGTGTGCCTCAGCAAATGGGCAACTGTATAAATATACTAAATAAATATATTTTTTCCAATGTGGTGTATCAAGCAGAAATAGTCAGACTTATTTATCACAACAAATGGAACCAGGGATCAGAAAAAGGCTGCATGCTATAGTACCTTATGGAAAATCCGAATGGGAGCCATTTCTGCTCCATTCAGAGTCTTCAGAAGAAACATAGGCCAAGAAGAAGCATTCAGACGAAAACCTGAAGTGGAGACGGAGGCTGTTAAAAGAGTCGCTGCAATTGAGGGCATTCCAGCAGTCATCCTTCCATTATGAAGGCACCAATACAGCATTCAGTAATATTGATCTCCCAGTAACAATGCTTAGTCAATATTTCAACAGGGCATTAATCTATGAAAGTGTCAAGGAAGTACAGTATTTACAGACATGAGAAACAGAATAGAGTAATCCTGACAAGAAAACTTTAGTGCAAAATGGAAAATTCATAATTGTAATGGCAATAAACAAAGGGAGTCAAAGGAAGTGGTGCTGATGTAGTTCAATAAAAAAGAATGATGACTCTTTAATTTTAACATATTCTACCATCAATTCCAATAGCACCACCCTTACTCAGATAAACAGTAAGAATTATATGAAAACACACTTCAAGACCAGTAAATCAAATGTTCAAGGAATAATCAATTAGCTACATTCAATGTCATGAGCTATACTGGATTAAAAGCCTTTAAAATATTTAAATTTAGTTTAAACTGACTTTCGGACTAGCTGCTATCCTAGTTACATGTGATAAGAATAAAATGACATAAGAATGAACAGACTAAGATCTTTTGCAATCAATACAGCAAACAAAAGAAAGTCCTTGAGATGGCTAAGCAGTCCTCAGCTAATATGAGTTGACTTGCTTACAACTTGGGAAGTAATTCCTAATAATCCACCATGGATAGCAAAGGGAAAGCAGAATTAACCTCAGCAAATTTAGGAGTCGATAACAGAATGTGCATTTCAGGAAGACAAAGCAAGACTCCTATGAAGTTCATTTTCAGGAGTCTTCTGTTATATGATAAAAGCACCAGGTGCTTGTGGTTTATTGAAGTCATGAGGGATTTTTTTCTCCTCTTCAGCAGAAGCAGAAGCTAATCATAATAAGCAGGAGCTTTTCTGAAAATGGTGAGTGATTTAAATAAAAGAGATGGGACTTCCTCTACCAACACTAACCACAACAAAGAAGCAATTAGTAAAACTACAGATCTCCTGGATTAGCAAACACCGAATTTAGAATAGAATAGAATAACAGAGTTGAAAAAGACCTTGGAGATCTTCTAGTTCAACCCCTTGCTTAGGCAGGAAACCCTATAGCATTTCAGACAAGTGGTTATCCAATCCCTTCTTAAAAACTTTCAGTGTTAGGAGTATTTACAACTTCAGGAGGCAAGTTGTTCCACTGATTAATTGTTCTGTTAGGAATGTTCTTAGTCAAGGTTGCTTCTCTCCTTGCTTAGTTTCCACCCATTACTTCTTGTCTTGCCTTCAGATGTTTTGGAGAATAGCTTGACTCCCTCTTCTTTGTGGCAATTCCTGAGATACTGGAAGACTGCTATCGTGTCATCCCTATTCCATCTTTTCATCAAACTAGACATATCCAGTTCCAGCAACCATTCTTTATGATTTATCTTCCAGTCCCCTAATCATCTTTGTTGCTCTTCTCTGCACTCTTTCCAGAGTCTCAACATCTTTTTTACATCATGGTGACCAAAACTGGATGCATTATTTCAAGTGGGCTTTACCAAAGCATTATAAAGTGGTATTAATATTTCACATGATCGTGATTCTATCCCCCTGTTTATGCAGCTTAGAACTGTGTTGGCTTTTTTGGCAGCTGCAGCACAACACTGGTTGTTCCTGGTATTAATGAAAGTAGTAATATTTTTTGGGCCAAAGGAAGCTTCAACTGGACATACACTGTTTCAACTCCTACCCTCAAAATTATGCTATCGAGCATTGCACACCAGAACTAGACACAAGAACAGTTTTTCCCCGAACTCTGCTAAACAAATAATTCCCTCAACACTGTCAAACTCTTTACTAAGTAGGAATTACTATTAATCCTCCCATCCTTATCACCCATCTCCTCCCACTTATGACTGTATGATTGTAACCTTGTTGCTTGTATCCTAACAATTTTTATTGACTGTTTCCTAGTATGATTTGGTTGCATATTGTACCCTATGACTATTATTAAGTGTGGTACCTGATGATTCTTGACTCTTGATGAATGTATCTTTTATGTACGCTGAGAGCATTTGCACCAAGATAAATTCCTTGTGTGTCCAATTACACTTGGCCAATAAAGAATTCTATTCTATTCTATTCTATTCTATTCTATTCTATTCCATTCCAATCCAATCCAAATTATTCTACTCACCTAAAGGAGGCTGCAGCATCCCTCCATTTTTTTCACAGTTGCCAATGGGCTGGATTTCTGCAGAATCTACCAGACGCCAGAAGTCGTTCTTGTTGTCACTGCCATCGAGACGTAATCGGAGACGAGCACCTGTCAGCCCCACCACAGTGGCAATACAAGTTGACGTGGTGTTTCTGGGGTCTTGGGCTTCTAACTTCATGCTGATCTTGAATTCATTGCTGGGTGGAGCATAAGACTGAGGAGAACAAGGCTTTTGGTCACACTTTGTCCTTTAGGCAGTTCATTTTATGCTTTTCCCAAACTCCTCTTCCTTCCTCCTCATTCAAAACAGCATTGTTCCTGGCATCTGAACACTGATAAAACTTTTGGGGCTTTGGTTAACAATCAGTATGCCAAGAGATATTAACAGGATAAGCAATGGGGGACGAGAGGAAGATCCAACCATGAATGGAAGATTAATTCTCTTCCACTGAAGACATTAAAATCTAAACTTTTCCTCTTCCTTTTGTTCTTCAGTATCGCTTGAGGTAAAACAGGCAGATTTTCATACTCCAACCAAATCGCACTTTATTACTACTAAAACAGTTCCATGCTTACCTTCTTCATTAAACACTCCTGGGGTCATGGCAAGCTGCCTTATGCAAGCTGCCTTATGCAGACCATTTACCCAATTCCCATGATATTGCCTACTTTGATCCCATTGAATGGAACAAGCTAGGAAGTTACCCCCAGTGCCTTTACAAGCATATTACATCTGATACTTCCACAGAACTCCAAAGTCTTTGTTTCTTGAACTTTCATTTTGCAAATGATATTAAAACAACGGGCATGCTAAGAATTATACATTGACTTTTTGGGGGCAATTATTCCCTTTGGCTACTACAGTGCATTCCATCTATGCATAAATGGCTTTTATTTTAAAATTCTAGTCAAAGACAATACCCAGCAGGTCACATCTGAGCTCAGATATTATGACAATAATCCTGTTTAATTTAGTCCAAAGCAAATATTGACAAGTCTGAACAATCATAAGGTACTTTGAATGTGTAGGCAAGGGTCTAGGTCCTTTCAGGCTAGTTCCTCACATTGTCAGTGTATTTTCTATCTCTTTCCCTCTAACAGATTTCAATGTTAAAAACAAGTAAAAGCAGTGTGGAAAAAGAGGAGAGGGAGAGGTCACAAGTGGGAAGCAATAAGTGAATGAATTCCCTTTTCCTGGAATTATTTTGTAAGGAAAACACAGGAAATGTCTTATCTGGAAGTGCAGGTAGTCCTCAACTTACTACTATTCGTTTAGTGACCATTTGAAGTTACAACAGCACCGAAAAAGTGACTTACAGCTGGTGCTCAGACAACCATTGCAGCATCTTCAGAGTCAAAATTTGGGCATGCAGCAACCAGCAAGTATTTACAATGGTTACAGTATCCTGGAGTCATGTAAATTCCACCTGCAACCTTCCCAGCTGGCTTCCAACAAGCAAAGTCAAGGGTGGAAGCTGGATTCATTTAATGATGGTATGATTCACTTAACAGCTGCAGTGATTCACTTAACAATTGTGGCAAAAATATTGTAAAATTGAGCGTGATTCAGCCTTTGGTTAATAATGGAAATTCTGGTCCCAGTTGTAGTCGTAAGGTGAGGACTACCTGTACCCTTAGGTACATACAGCCTATGTTAAATCAGCAATACCTGTGAACTAAGGTTCCTGAGCTATTTCATCAACTCTAGAATTTATAGTGCACCTTTTTTTTCAGTTCTGTTCTAGTATAGAATTTACAACCGGGTACCTGCTTTGTTTGTTCTTCTCCCACCAACAGAAGGCAGAGGAGTCTATTCCATACTTGTATATGAGCCGACTAGAAGCAGACCCCTTCATCCCAACTCTTTTAGAACATGGAATGCTCCATTACCTGCTTGAAGCAATGGGCAGGAGCTGGGATGGAACATGTCTCTTTCAAGTATTTATCCCAGGCAAAATGACCTGAAGAGAAGAGGGAGAACAAAGGTTGGCTGTGACAAAAGGTTTGGAGGCAAGCTTGAAAAAGCTGCTCGGTCTTCAATAAGCTTGTTGCCAGGCTGGTTATCCTTTTGGCCTCCTTGCAGAAAAAAAAATCAACTCTTTTTCAACAATTCTTGATCTGGATGGAGTCTGAGACATGCTAAATTACCTGGGCATTAGTCACAAAAGGATCAGCACAAGGGGAGAATGTTTAACTTAGCCAAAGCTTAAATCTAATTTAGCTTTTAGTTTATGTGCTGCCCTTATATTATGCTCCAGTTTCATTTTCCCAGGGACACAAAGCAGTATATTTATTCTAACAAGTGGATTTTCTTTTGTAATGGAATCAGAGTACAATCACACTTGGCCAATAAAATAATTCTAATTCTAACATGCTTTTATATTCTTCTTCCTTTATTCTTCATAAAATGTTCTCCACTCCTTTGGAATCCCAATATTATTGTATGTTGTTAAAAATATTGTTGCTAACTTTTTAACATTCTATCTCACTCTTAGCTAACAAGTCTCCCAAAGCAACTTGTAAATATCAGAAGTAAAGGCATTTCTGTCACGAACAGCTTCCTCCTCCAAACAAAGAATTCAGGATGGACTGTTAGGGTTGAATTACCTGTTATGATGTTTGAAATATGGCAATGTAAATGGCAGCCATGAAACAAGTTCCCTTCTCTAATGTGTACTTCAACGTACTGACATTTTACCATTTTTGTATTATTATAACAAGATTTCCCTTGGCTCATCATTCTCAAGGATATGTTGATAGTACTGGTGTCAGGATATGGGGTATCATGAATTCAAGAAGGAGAAGGGAACACTCAAACCTGACATTTTGGCAATATTCTCATGTTATCTAAAACAGGTATTGGTGAGTTTGGATATTTTGTGTTTCAGACCATCACATCAAACTCCAAAATGATTTATTTAATGGTTATTAAATAAATGGCATCGGTTATTGTATGGATAATCCTATTATATTTGATTCTTTGATTTAGTGTTTACTATGCTGTATAAGCTGAGCCAGTATGAAAACACTGTACTTTAAACAATATCCATCTCAAGTATAGAACTTCACTTTAATTACATGACACTTTAATATAGGGGGAAAAAGGTTTTTCAGTTTATAAGAGAATTAACAAAACATCATTTGTTTTTATAGTTTTTCATGCAACAATTAGCTTCGTTACATTTTGATAATCATCCAACTGTTTTCAGTGGCAACCTGCCCTCTTTTCTCTAAGGGCTTGCTCATATTGCCAGCTCCATATGGCTCATACTATGGGAATGCAGCAAAATTAACTCAAAAGATGCAAACCAACTCACATAAACAGCATACACACACACACACACACGCACAACATATACAAGCCAATTAATTAAACATATCCAGCCTAATCATGTCTCCACAGTAAATAAAATAAAAAGGCAATTTTCTTCCCAACTGTTGGTTCCAAATATTAGATATTAGTAGTAAAGGCTTAAGGGTTTCAGTTAGACATCACAGGCCAATAGTGATAAAAAAGCCATCCCTCCAAGAATCCAATCCTCCTTTTGAAGTTATCTGGACTAATGACCACCACTTTATCAAAGTCAACAAGCTGAACAGTATGGCCTGCACAAAAGAAGGTCATCATCAGAAACTTGATAAGAGGGTTACATCCTTCCCACATGTAAGCCCTGGAACCTTTAAAAAGCTTGAGCTTGTGTGCATCGAATAGAATGGAATAGAATAACAGAGATGGAAGGGACCTTGGAGGTCTTCTAGTGCAACCTTCTGCTTAGGCAGGAATCCCTAAACCACTTCAGACAAATGGTTGTCCAATCCCTTCTTAAAAACTTCCAGTGTTGGAGCATTCACAACTTCTGGAGGCAAGTTATTCCACTGATTAATAGTTCTAACTGTCAGGAAATTTCCCCTTAGTTCTAGGTTGCTTCTCTCAATTAGTTTCCACCCTTTGCTTCTTGTCCTGCCCTC
Source organism: Laticauda laticaudata (assembly GCA_004320025.1). Taxonomy (NCBI): domain Eukaryota; kingdom Metazoa; phylum Chordata; class Lepidosauria; order Squamata; family Elapidae; genus Laticauda; species Laticauda laticaudata. The sequence continues at coordinate 14,533 of BHFT01016922.1, forward strand.
AGGGGCTTTGGAGAATAGCTTGACTCCCTCTTCTTTTGGCAGCCCTTGAGATATCAGAACACTGCTATCATATCACCCCTAGTCCTTCTCTTCACTAGACTAGACATACCCAGTTCCAGCAACTGTTCTTCACATGTTTTAGCCTACAGTCCCCTAATCATCTTTATTGCTCTTCTCTTCACTCTTCCTTATGCTTATATGCAAACATTGAGTTCTGAGTCCATCAGAGATATTGCACTGATTAGCTATATGTATCCCTTATTGTGGATCACAAACTGCATTTTTGCAAACTGCTTGTCTAGAACAGACGCCTATGATTATGATTTCTTTATCAGTACAGAGACCAAGATTCTTCAAATAAAAGCATCTGTTCTATAAAGCCTTGCAGGTCTCTGGCATCTTTTCCTGAACTCTTTTAAAAGAGCTAGGGAAAGCCTCTACTTCAGCGGTGGCTAACTTTTTTGGGCTCCTGTGCCAAAAATTGTGCACACATTTGCATGCTCACACTCATGTGCCAGTCCCCATTGCGCACATAATTCCCACCCATTCACCCCCTTACCTGCACTGCGCCTCAAGCTGATTTTCAGTCAGTTTGAGGCCTTTTTCGGCCTCCCAAAAGCTTGAGGAAGACTTCTGCAGGCTGAAAACTAGCTCCATTTCATCACTCCTGGTATTTTCAGAAAAACAGGAAGTGATGAAACCAGGCTAATTTTCAGCCTGCAAAGCCTGCCGAAGTCTTCCTCAAGCATTTGGGAAGCCGAAAAAGGCCTGCAACCAGCTGAAAACCAGCTGTGAGGCGTGTGCATGTCCAGTGAAGTAAGTTTTCCTGCAGCTCGTGTACTAGAACAAATGGCTCTGTGTGCCACCTGTGGCATGCGTGCCATAAGTTCACCATTATGGCTGTACTTGAAATTCTGGAGCTAGAATTCATTTTAATTCATCAAATTAAGTGAAGTATAAGGCAGCCTTGTGGACACGTTAAATGAGATCATTTCATCTATTTGTCATTCCCTTTTCTGAACAATTATGTCCTAATTCTCCTGCAAAGAAAAAAAGAAATCAGAAGCATCCATACCTTGATACTGAGAAGGGGGTTCAGATAGTCGTCCATACTTGTGCTTTTTGCCATCTTTCCAATCTATTGCTAAGATCATTAAAAGCAAGTAGAAAGAAAATAACCACATATTATCATGTCACAGTATTATAACTTTTTTTCACCTAAGCCAATATGCAATATATTGCTCACTAGAGCTTGGACAAATTCAGAGCATCTTTAACCTTCATTGTCGGACATCTTTCCTCTACTACGCAAATCAAGTCAGCTTCTTTTTCCCCACAATCGAAGGAAAAGAGGATACCGTACCTGCATTCCTTCAGATCACCCTGTTCCGGTTTTTTTATTTAAAATTTTTCATTTTATTTTATTTTTAAAAATGTGTTAAAAAAAATCTGCCTATCTGACGCACGATTATCCTCATAGTGGAAACGAAATGAACAGAGAAATGACTGAGCAAATACACTGGGGATCCAGAAGACCTGTAGGATTCAATCTGGGTCGGTCACTGGGACGGGAGGTTTTGCCTTCCGAGCTTCCAGACTTGTGCTGGAGCCCATCCTCAGGGAACTTCTCTTTAGAGGTGTGCGTGCTGGTCTCTCTGTGGTATCTATAGTGCCCGTTTTAAGTGTTTGAAGGCCCATCTCACAGAGCTATCTAATGTAGTCACTTTTAATCTTTGTCCCTTTTTGCAGACTTAAAGATAAAGGTGCTAGTTGTCTCCGGCTCTAAGGGGTGATGCTCATCTCCGTTACAAAGCCGAAGAGCCAGCACTATCCAAAGACGTCTTCTTGGTCATGTGGCCAGCATAATTAAACGCCGAAGGAGCACAGAACGCTGTTCCCTTCCCACCAAAGTGGTCCCTATTTTTCTACTTGCATTTTTTACATGCTTTCGAACTGCTAGGTTGGCAGAAGCTGGGACAANTTTTTCTACTTGCATTTTTTACATGCTTTCGAACTGCTAGGTTGGCAGAAGCTGGGACAAGTAACGGGAGCTCACTCTGTGATGCGGTGCTAGGGTTTCGAACTACCGAACTGCTGACCTTTCAGAACGACAAGCTCAACATCTTAGCCACTGAATCCCCTTTTGCAGAACTTAGGGCATCTCAAATTTTCCAACTTTCAATTTCCAAACATTAGGGGTGCTCAAAATTTGTGACATGCCTTGGGGATTGTAAAGATACTTTGGTTTACTTTAATATAATTTAGATGTGCTTGGAAAGTAGCTATGTCATAACTGTTTAACATTTTGTTTCATTTGAGTGCCACATCATCTTCTAAAATTCTCAAGGGCTGTCACAAGACAGACATGTCCAAGGGTATGTGGAAAAATCTTCAGGATGGTGGGACAGAATCATGTCAGAAGTTCCACTCTGCGTGTATGTGTGTGTGTGTATGGGGGGGAGAGAGGGGGGAGAGGGAGAGAGACAGAGAGCAAAGGAGGGAGTGAGAAAGAGAGAGAGACAGAGAGAAAAGGAGGAAGAGAGACAGAGAGATAGAGAAGGTTGCCATATGGGCTAAAGAGTTTTTGATTGTAATACTGTGGCTGACATTTTGCAAATGTATCCCTTCCCCCCACCCCAACGGGTTTGGGTTAGGCTGCCAAAACCAGGAGTCAGCAATCAAATGCCTAGACACCATGGCATCCTTGGTCTAAATAAATAAATAAAAACACACATTCATTCATTTTCAATAAAATGTCAAACGAGACACAATGTTTCACAAGACCTTACAGTGTTTTCATCTGAAAATTCTAATATTCTCTAGACATTGTTTGGGAACTGTTGGCCTTTTGACTGCAGAAAACTATCTCCTGGCTTTCAAAAGATGAAACTGTATTTGCAAGCTGTCACTGACTCCGAGAGAAACAAACCCTGATGAGGACAGATGTTTCAAAGTGAGAAAAGAGAAGCTGCTGCCAAAAAAACCCTGCGACAATGACAACCCCTGTATATACTGCATATCCTCCAATGGCTTTCGAGAGAGACACGTGCATGGAGAACAAGCTGCCTGGTTAAAAACACAGGTGCTAGTTCTGAACTGTGTTTTACAGTAGTCATAACCAGAGACCACAGCAGCAGTTTCAGCTGAAGGATTTGTACTCTGTGAAAACGATAATAAACTGAGCACAAGGCTTACATCCCATCCGTAGAGGCCTGGTTGTGTCTTAACTAATCAAGTGGCATCTTTATTATCCATGGCTTCTCAGCAGGCTCACCTGGATTGCTCTCTTCCTCCATACACCCTTATTTTAAGGGGCTAGAGGGAGGGCAGAAGGAGAGGGGGGCTACCAATCCTGAAGGAGGAGCCATCAGAGACACAAAAGCAATTCAAAGCAGGAAGAAGGAAAAAGCGGAGAAGCAGCGAGCAGCAGCATAAACCAGGCATGAGAAATGGTTCCAAAAGCTACCCTACTTTCTGTAGTAAATGAAGAGTGACATTAGTGGAGAGCAGAACCTGTGCTCTTCAATACAATCTCCTCTTATTTTATTCTGGGTAAATTTAGCAGAAAGGTACACAAACAAACAAACAAAATATTGGTTTAATCAGAAATATTTCTTCCCAAAGATGATTTAGTTGTGGGGGTAGGAGGAGGTGGCAGCAAAAGAGAGCAGTTAACAAACAGAGTTTTAAGGAAAATCTGTCTGATGTGCATATGTCACAAACCCAAGCATAATTTCTCTCAGAGAAGAAAAGATTACAGCCTCTAGAGGAAAGTGCTGTGAGGTAGCCTGGTTGTTGGTTTCATGCTTCATTAAAAGGCAAGGAGGCATCTGCCAACATAGTTCTGGCTTGCACCATGCTGGGATTATAAGCATATGGTGCCAAAGAGGCAGTATAGGCTCAAAAGAGCTCCCTTCAGCCCTTTCACAGAATGGCAATCGAGGATTACCTTAAAAGTGAGAGGCAAAAAAAAAAAAAAGTCACTGATGAGCAAAAAGGTAGGGAGTTTGCAGGGGTGAAATCCAAAAGGCTGTCATTCACTACATACCCTAGGCAAAATAAGTGAATTGTCAGCATCACTAGCAGAGCATTCATTACAACACTGATCTTTAGTACTAGTTACACACATATGGGAGAGGATTACAGTATTTTTTTTTAATTCCTGAGAACCAAGTAGAGCAGAGATGTCAAACTGAAGGCTGGGGGGCTGGATCCGGCCCACAGGGGTGCCCTGGAAACAGTGAAGGTTGGCCCACGGTGTCTCTGCCAGTGAAAACGGGGGCCTTCCTGAGCTCCATTTTCACTGGCAGAGAGCTCAGGCCACCACAGGTGCCCCCGACATGAATGACGTCTATCTGGCCACACCCACCCTGGCCATGCCCATTCCGGTATCCATCCCGTTTCCCCCCCCCCGAGGTCAAACCCAACCCTGATGCAGTCCTCAATGAAATTCAGTTTGACATCCCTGCAGTAGAGAACCACGGTGAGAAAGAATGCAGGATTAGACAGACCTGATTTGATCTAGAGAAGGGCCATGTTCTTATCAAAAGGGTTTTCACAATGAAGATAAAATCTTATACAGTTTTACTTAGAGCAGCTCCTTGCCTTTAATGAGGCCAATATATATATATTTATTGCAGGACTTAGGTTTGACTAAGTGAGTCTCAGCATGTACGCAATAGAGGTAAAAAGGATGAAACAACTCAACAAAAGGCATGAAAGGAGAAAGGGATAAAAATCAACTTGAAATGGTTTTCTAGCTTGCTGGTATTTAAAGTAACCCAATGTCCTTCTTGTCTGGATGTTTGCTTAAGAGCATACACTCCCTTCACCAATGGCCTTATTAATATGTCATTTCATCAAAGCGATTAACAAATAGAATGTCATGACTTACCTTTCTGAGGGCTTGGCTTCCGCATTATATTGCCTGATACAGGGCCTCCCTCTGCAACTGGCTTAGGTTTACTAATCTGAAGAGGACTGGAAGTAAAAAGAGAACACACACAAAACTGTCTTGAGAAGTGGTCAAGAATTTTAAGAAAGCCTATTGCAAATCAAGTTCTCTTTAATTCCAAACTTCAAACCAAATATTCTTTGCAAACATCTGCATTTTAGCTCCAAGGCTTATGAATGAAATCAACTATTTGTAACCATTCCGTTCTGTTTTTTTGAAGTGGGGTTTTTTTTTGTAGGGGATAACTGTCTTAGCTGCTTTGATATTGTACTCCCTTTGAAGGTACAGGTTTAACATTCATAGATTTCTGTTTTTGTTTCAATCTATCTTTTTTTTCTTGATTTGTCAAGTGGCAACTCTGGCTGCGAATCCTATTTGTCAACCTCATAGTATATGCAATCTATGATTTCACCAGAAGCCAACAGGTGACTATCAGTCAGACTTCCAGACTAGACTATGGTAAAGCAGACTATGTATAGCCTCAACTCTAAAATGCCCTTTAACCTGAAATGAACATGTTTGGATGTCTTATGCAAAAATCAGATACTTTTGTTTTGATGTATAACATCTTAATTTGATGATTATGTTTTAATGTATACTTTTCAAATTTTTGCAACTCAATTAGATTTTCCTTTATATGACTTTAAGGATCAAAACAGAATCCTTTTATTCTGTTACCAAGAATATGCTCACTAAGTTCAAAAGACTTTTTTTTGGAGCACATGTGTCCAAGAAGATCCCATTCAAAATCTTTTGGAAAATAACCATGATTTATATGTAGCACTATCCCATATTCCCAGGAACTTCAGGGAATGTCCAGCAAGCCTTTCTTCCGAGTTGCTCCCATGCAGACTTCTTCCTGATGACTGGCCTCCTCTTAAAATTGCAAAATAACAAGGAAAACTGGAAGGCTAGTACAGGCCAAAACACTTCTGGCAAGCAGCCCGGTCAAGCCTGGAGCTAACAAACATGCCACGAGGCAGGGAGCAAATGCAATTTTCCTGGCTACTAAAAGCCTCTTGGCTATATCTTCTGCAAGGACAGAGAGAGGAGGACCATTGGGGAGATAGCAAGAAGGATCTTTGTCAGCAGAAGAGGGCTATACATTCCAAGAAAGGAAAACAAGTTTGGCTCCTTTCTCACTGTTGAGGTTAAAGAATCAGATCACGGGCAAGATTCAGGACTAATGAGCTTTAATAAATTCCACTACAGCAATTATTGTGTGCACTTGGAAAGATCATCTCTCTGACCCTTTCTTCTCTCACTGTCAATACCAACACCACATTAGGAGAAGCCCTGCTTTATGCCTGCTCACAACATGCTCAATGGGACAGCAGCGAACAGTTCCAGCAATTCATTAATCAGTACAGTTCCCTAGATACAGTTATCACAAAGAACTAGGAGCCTCCTGTAATTCTGGCACAGAGTCAGATGCTCCAATAGCAGAGGAGCTGAGTGTGTGTGTGTGTGTGTGTGTACACATATTATTCTGAATGGTGGGACACTAACATACTCACAGGGTCACGAAGGCCTATCAGTGTTGGAGGGTAAGGGGAACCACAGAGCATGAAGAGATTCCTGGACTGCTTTGCTCTTGTAGACACAAGAGCAAAACAGAGCAGGAGCCAACTTTTTGAAAAAGTACAGCAGGAGAGAGAGAGGGAGGGACATACACAGAGAGAGAGAGAGAGAGAGAGAGAGAGAGACAGAGAGAGAGAGAGAGAGAGAG
>BHFT01016922.1:21231-31897 GCA_004320025.1 Laticauda laticaudata
GAGAGAGAGAGAGAGAGACTGAGACTAACCTCCAAGAAAGTGAGAATTCAATTTATTCTGATCACTAGAAGACACTACAGTTGTTACCCATTTTCAGATTAGAAATAGCCAGGGAAGTGAAAACTGTGAATTCTAATTAGACGCTCCGTTATCTGCATATATTCTTGCAGATCAAGGATGGAAAGGGTATGTGTGTAAAACACATCTTAAAAAATTTGCCTTGTTCTGAGAAGAAGAAAAAAGCATTTTCTTCATGCCTGACTATCAAATACCCATTAAAAATTCTAAAAATTTGTAAATATATATATATTTTGCTGAGCATTAGAAAAAGCAAGGGAGAATGAACCCATTACTTCATTTGGACAATATACATATATACATACAGAGAGCGAGAGAGAGCGAGAGCGTGAGAGAGAGAGAGCGAGAGCGGGAAAGAGAGAGAGAGAGAGAGTGCTAGCTTGTGTTTTACATTTATTACATTTTGTTATTGTGTTAATAAACTTTTCACTGTTCCTTGTAAGCTGCCGTGACCCGTTCAGGGAAAGACTGGCAATTACATTTTCTAAATAAATAGAAATTGACATTAAAGGTAAAGGTTCCCTGGCACATGCATGCTACTCATTTCCAGCTCTAGGAGGCAGTGCTCATCTCCATGTCTAAGCTGAAGAGCCAGTGCTATCCAAAGATGTCTCTGTGGTCATGTGGCTGGCGTAACTAAACACCAAAGGCGCACAGAGCGCTATTTCCTTCCCACCAAAGTGGTCTCTATTTTTCTACTTGCATTTTTTACATGCTTTCAAACTGCTAGGTTGGCAGAAGTTGGGACAAGTAATGGGAGCTCACTCTGTTACGCGGCGCTAGGGATTCCAACTGATGAACTGCTGACCTTCTGATCGACAAACTGAGTGTCTTAGTCACTGAGCCACCGTATCCTAGAAACTGATATTAAGACATATTTATTGTAACTGCCTAGTTTCAAGAAAGCCAGTCTGATCTTATGGGTAACTGCCTAGTTTCAAGAAAGCCAGTCTGATCTTATGGGTAAGATATCAGACTAGAAACTGGGAGACTGAGTTCTAATTCTGTTTTAAGTTTGAAAATCAACTGAGTGGCCAGTCACTCTCTCTCAAACAAACCTACTGCACAAAATTATTGTTGTGGGGAAAATAGGAGGAAGGAGTCTGTCACCTTGAGTTGTATATGAAAAAAAGGTAGGCTGCTAATAATAATAAAAGAGATAGCTTTGCTGATTTAAAAAAATGCAACCACAAAATAATCTTAACTGATTTATCAGTTAGACGGTCTTTGTAGAATAATCAGTGTTTGGTCATAAGACTTTAAAGTGATAGACCTTCCAAGATATTTCATCTCTAAATTTGATAGAAAGCAGAACGATTTTGCAACATCTAAAGCATCTCAGGAAAATCCATCAAAATATATATACCAACCAGATATGCAGCCTTCAGCAACATTGCAAATGGCCAGTCTTGGGAGAGGAAGCAACACCCACTTCCTGTGACATGGAGACACAAAAGGGAAAGATACTTCACAATTAATGGGAAAGTGTTAAGTCTCATGTTTAGCAATTCAATTTGTTCTCCTTTTCACTTTGCTTTCTGGATAAGAAAACATCTTTGGAAGCCCTGAGTACTGAATCCTAAATCATGACCATCATTTCAACTATTGTCTATCCACTGCAGAATGAAAGCTCTTCTGTGTGTTTCCAATCAATATAGTCCTGAGCTTTCCTTTGCCAATTGGGCCCAGAATACTTGCTGATGTTGTCGATCCATCTTGTTTTAGGTCTCTTGTGTATGCTTTTTATCAACTGGGATCCATTCTATGACTGCCTTGGTCCACCTGCCCTCAGTTCTTGCTATGTGACCAGCCTATTTCTATTTCCATTCTTTTACTCTCTTGATGATATATACTTTTGTTTGTCCTCTAATCCATGTGCAGGTCTTTCTATCTTGTCTTGTAATGCTGAGCATGTATCTTTCCTATGGTATAAATACTGGGTTTGCAATGTTGAATCTTCCCTCTGGCTCTGCAGACTATCAGCGAAGCCACTGGAAGGCACAGAAGCATCTACTGTACATTAAAGTAAGATGTTTAAATATCTTGGGAGCTAGCTCATGGCTTATATGTAATCTCCACATACACATACTCAGCCCCCTGTCTATTCTCTTATTGTGAATAGTTTGGAGACCATTCTTTTCCATAAAGAATTTATTTCCCACTCCTAGCCCATTTCCCAATGCAACAGCCAGAGGTTATTTTTTAAAACATTAATCATACGTTATACCAAGCTATGTGACAAATGTTACATCTAACTTGGCTTAAACTGAGCACCTTTAAGTGCCACTTAATCAAGGTAGGATTCTTAGAGGTCATTCAAATAATGTTTCAACTATTTATGAATGCAAGAACATAAAACAGGAGATGGGGAAAAATGCCAGACTTTTGGTGGATCTAATCCAGCTTTCTTTTTTGCATAGGAGACAGCCCAAATCTTCTTTGCTGTTTTCCTCACCAACCAGTGCAGAACCCATTAATGATTACAGCCAACAACCATGGACAATCCCCCCTCTGTGGATCTTTTTTTAGAAGCAAGCCTCATTTGCCATGACTTACATTTATTGAATAATGCATTGTACAAAAAGGTAGTTTTGCTTGTCTTAAAAATTACCCAGTTTACCTGGTGACTAGTAGTTATGAAAAAGACTAGTATTATGAAAAAGGAAATTTTCTCTCTAATAAGTCTCTGCAACATGCTTATAATTGTGTACATTGAGGATGGACAATCTTGACTTCAAAGATTTTTTGAATACACTTCCTGTAATTTAACCATTTGCCAGATTGCTGTGGAAGTTCAATCCCAAAACCTCTGGAGAATGGTATACACAGGTGACAATTTTGCAATACTGCAATGTTCCCTCATAGTGTTTCAGATTTAAAATCCCCACAAAGCCTATTCCAAGTAAATTTGAGTTTGAGCACTCACAGCCTTATATTAAAGACAGTTATTACTTTTGGTTTTATTGTACAGGGACAAGTAAACTATTTCGTGAGCTTAATTCCAAGAACAAAACAATCAGAACTGACACAAATCTACAGAATCACCTCAAGCCTAAACTAAATGCTAGAAACAGATACCTCAGCATTGTTTCGTTTAATCCAGGGATAAACTTTTATCTCTCTTTCCAATGTGAAATTAAATTATATAAGACGCAAGAGGCATCATAATAGCAAGGGCTTTAGGTAGTTTTATTTCAGCAAACGTAACCACAGCTACCTTCTAATATTTGGGCTCAGAAGGTAAGTCTTCCATCTCAGCATCTGTATCTTGTTCAAGATTTGCTTTTTCTTTTGAAAAATAAACTGAAAATCACAGCTTTTCTTGATGAAAAGATCGGGTTTCCATTGTCTTCTTTAAACTACCCTTTCTTAAAGCAATTTCATTTTGAACTGTGCTTAGTGGTCTGGAAAACAAATTGTTCATTTTCTTCTTTCACAGCGTGATAGACGGAGTTCCACATTTTTTTTAAAAAAATCTCTCCTTATGGAATTTAAGGCAACCTACATAAGGTTTTCAGATAATCTCCCATTCATTTGCCAACCAGATTAAAACCTCTTATCTTCAGCAAGGCAGCTGCATCGGGCATCTCTAAACAATTCATAATTTTAAAAAATTCTATTTAGAGTGAGTGAAAAAAGCTGAGGGAAGATTTTGAGGAAAAAAATACCCAGGCAAGGGAAAAGAGCAAAATGGCAAAACATTTGAGAATATATATCTTTTTTTATAGATACATTGGGCACTTTAACTATACATTCACTGTGCATCACTAAATCAGAAAAAGGTTCAGTCATGCAATAGCATTTCAGCTTTATGCACCTGAACTACAAAATGGATGATTGTCCATCCAATTGTATGGTCTTCATTTTAGTAATATGGAATTGACTGAGGAAAAATAGCTACCCCTTTAGGCCTCTTCTAATATTTATATTTAGCCAACACCAATCCTTTTGTTGCTAGATTACATGTACCCTGTTCCTGACAGGTAACCCAAATTCACAGTTGAATGAATAACCATCAAGACAGAGCAAATTAAAGGCCAAGCAGGTTTTAAAAATCAAAGGGACTACTAAATCTAGCCTATCAAGGGAATATATCATAGAGTAAGAGAGCTCTTTATCATAGACATACCCTGGACTTAAAATAGCTTTTGAAAGGTAAGGTCCCTTTCTATGTGGCTGAATTTAGAAACTTTATTTTGTATATCAATCTATTTCTAAAACAAAATACTGGCATTGATCAGTAATATTTTTGGCTGAAGTTCAAACATGTAAGCCACATTTAAAATTAAGCATCAGAAAAAAAACATAGTTTAAATTTCAAAAAGTAACCGTGATATGGGCATCAAAACTGTAACAACAGCATGCTTGCATGACAATCTGAAACATATGCACACACATCTGCAAACAAAATTGCTGAGTTCATACAACACATTTAAACAATTCTGTTCCAAACTAGCGCCTGGATTTGTACAGCATGCTAAACTTGGCTGCCTGTAATACTGATTAGTTTTGTGCAGATTAGTGTGTTTTGTTAACCCAGACAATTTGGTTAGTTGACAGTTGAAAATATTATGTGAAGCCATAAAATGGATTATCCTGTTTGTGAGGTAGCCAATTCAAGTTAAATCTGCAGAAGTGTGTGTGTGTGTGTGTGTGACAGAGAGAGAGAGAGAGAGAGGGAGAGAGAGAGAGAGAGAGAGAGAGAGAGAGAGAGAGAGAGAGAGAGAGAGAGAGAGAACTATTTATTTCAGTAACTAGAATTGTTACTGTATCATTATTATTACATTTATTATGGCTGCCCATTGGAGACAATTCTGGGTGGCTTACAGTTGCCAAATGTCTCCCAAGAGGGAGATAATTTACCTAATAATAAAGTTGGATTTTTTTTTTTTAAAAAGGAACCAAGTTAAAAAAATCATATATGCTCTATTTATACTGAGGATTTCTTTGTAGTCTGAAGCCAGCTTTCCTCAGGAACACCAGTCCATCATTTTAATCACAAGAAAGAAAGCCCAAAGCAGGCATCTCACCATCCCAAATTGTTTTTGGGGAAACATCAAACAATTAGTTAGGGAAGGTTTCTGAGGAATCAGTTGAGTATCCCAGAACCAGAGGAAATCCTTATCACGCAGGAACAAATCAGAAGGGGGGGGGGGGGTGTGAAGGATTCAAGAAATCTGTTAGGAAGAGACAAATTGTCTTTAACTCCCGATTTCTGCAGCAGACAGAAAAGTGACCCCAGGAAGCCCAGCCGCTCCATGAAAAACAACTCCCCTGCCCTGCTCTCATGTCAGCCTCCCCTCCTCCTGCTTTCTGATGCCCCTCACCCTGCAGACTCCATTTAGCAACCCCCTGCCCCCCCACCTCACCCCCAGGCTCCTTTTCAGGACCCCTAAACCATCCCCCAAATTGGCATCGCAGGACAGCCCCTCCTTCCCACGTGCTCCATTTGGAGGGGCCTCCTTCCCCCAAGGAGCGGCGCCCTCCAGATGGGGCTGCCCCTTCAGACCCCTCTCCGGGGTCTCCCCTTTGGAGAGCCTTCTCGTCTCCCCCCCTCCCCCCCGGGAAAGGAGGCATGGTGCCTCAGGCCGGAGGATGCTCTCCACAGAAGGCCAGGCGAGCAGGAAAGGCTCGGCTTCCTCCAAGAGAGGCGAAGGAGCCAAGACCAAGACCCCCCGCCCGAGGAAGCGAGGGGCTCCCCCGAGGCAGGGGCGCCCCATCCCCTCACAACACACACCCCCCCACCCCATCTCTCAAGGGAGGGAAGCGCCCACCCCGTAGGCCCGTGCACGGCGCTCCGGGGAAGGAGCCAAGCCCGCCGAAGAGAGAACGGGCCGGCCGCTGTCATTCAGCCAGGATGGCCCGGGCTGCCCCAGGAGGGCCGGGCCTACGCGGGGCGGAGGCGTCCCGTACCCGGCGGCCAGGCCGCCTCCGACCCCTCAGCTCGTCCTTCCCCCGCGCGGCGGCCTCCCCGCCCGCGGGCTCACCTGCGGCCGAGCGCCGGCCTGCTTCAGTCCCTTGCCGCCGTTATCGCCGCCGCCGCCGCCATGTTCCGAAGCGCAGGGAGGTGGGGAAGGGGAGGGACGGGGAAGGAAGCCTTCTGCCCGGCCCGACGCCGCCCCCTGCCGCCTGAGGAGGCGCTGGGGAGGCCGGCCTGAGGGATGCCAGTCCCGGCCCGCGGCGGGGCAGGCAACCTCCGACAAGGGCCCGAACGGCCAAGCGGAACGGTCTCGTTTCCCCGTCCCTCTCGCTTTGGAAGAGCGAAAAGAGCGACCCGGGACTGGCTGCCCCGCTTTGTTCGCGGAGGCTCGGGAGAAGGCCGGGCCCCTTCTCATTTGGGTCCCCTTTTTTATTGTCATGTTATAAATCTCGATCCAAATGCAGATTTCAGCGCAGGATTGTGTGTGTGTGTATAATATATATAAAAGAGAGAGAGAGAGAGAGTGTGTATACACATACACACATACACATATATCAGAGAGAGAGTTTGGATCTTTTCCCCTTCCTCTTACTGTAACATTATAACTCTGTAATTGGATATTTCAGAGAAGATTTCAGTGCAAGAATATTTTAAGTTTAGGAGGGTTTTTTTTTTTAAATTGTAATGTTTATAAGGTTGATCCATTGTATTGCTTTAACGAAGGTTTCGATGCAATAATATTTAAATTTGGCCTGGTTCCCCTCTTTTATTGAAATGTTACGCAGTGAATCTTGATCCATTGCATTATTTCAGGGCAGATTTTAACATTTAGGTTTGGTGATATTTACCCCTTCCCTTTTTGATGTGATATGAATTGAGATGTTATAAATCTCAATTCATTGTATTATTTCAGTACAGATTTCAGTCCAGGTATATTTACATTTGGTGGATTTGGAGGTTTTTTGGGGGTGGGAGGAAGGGGAAGATCTGTAGATAGACTTCGATCTTGTATCTGTTGCCTTCCCTGTGTTTTCCCTGAACGTACTTAAAACACCTTCCTCCTCCTCTTTTCCCCACAACAATAACCCTGTGAGGTGAGCTGGGCTGAGAGAGTGTGACTGGCCCAAAGTCACCCAACCTGCTTTCATGTCTAAGGCTGGACTAGAATTCACTGTCTCCCGGTTTCTTGCCTGGTGCCTTCATCACTAGACCTATGATGAGCCTAACATAAATTTGGGTCATCCCTGTCCATGATGGGTGATCCAGAATCAGCTAATATGTACTGTACATCAACATGAATATAGGTGACCCTTCCGTTAGCGGTATTCTGAATCGGTAGAATAAATGAGTTGCAAGAGTGACTGGCATCAAATTTTAGCCTCTATGTTTGCACATAGGGCTTTGGAAGGCCGTTTCTCCCAGGATTATGGGATCATTCCCTGCACCAAGCTCAAAGAGAAGACCTCAGGAAGTCCAACCCTCTGTTCAGTGCATGACCTGCTCAAGTTACTGAATACAGAACAAAAGAGGGTTTTGCTCTCTGGGAATCTGAAGAAAAAGTAATAGTTTTAAAACATATTTTTACTAAGTGGTGATTATAACATTGTCTTGGCAATAACTGACCTACTTGAGAGATGTTTGAAGTATTGATGTTAAAAATAAATCAATATTTCATATAGAGAAAATGCCTACGTTGCTACATAACTGAAATAAACTTTACATGTAATTAGAGAACATGATTAATTTATTGAATGATTAGATTTATATGCTGCCTTTCATGAGCTCAAGGCAGCATACATAGCACTTCCTCCTTACTTTCCTGTGAAGTAAATTGGGCTGAGAGAGAATAACTGGCCCAAAGTAAAAACTATAGTATATAGAAAACTAGCTCTATACCCATGCTTCGCTACAAAACTATGTGATATATAGTTTTGGGTGAGGAAAAAAAAAGGGAGGGGAAATTGTGCCTCTGCCTACCAGCATCCATCGATATTCATATGGCTAGTGTCCTATCAGTGTGTGAGAGTTGAGGGCTGTTTGGAAACTGAAACATGGAAACTGAAACGGTATTTGCTGTGTTTGCAAGAAGGAGATAGCAAGAAGCCTGGACGTGGTTTAGCTCAAAGGTTCTGTACTAAAGCTGCTTGGAGCTGTGAAAGTAACACTGAAACTTAAACTGTATGCTTTATGGTTCTGGAGATTTTGTGATGATGTATGACTGGTATTTTGCTCTATATAGAGAGAGATTGTCTATATAGAGAGAGACTGGCAGACTGGCAATTATTTGGAAGCCTGCACTCACAAACAAAAATATCTCCACACCACAAGCCAGGCAAACACCTGGGCACAAACAGNAATAAATGATAGGTGTCCATTTACCCCGAGCCAAGCCGCACTAAAAGCCTCCGATACAGGAACACAATGTTGCCAGCCAATCAAGACAAAAAAAGCCACAAAACAGACAGAAGATATTAGAAACACCAATCAAGCAGAACACAGCAAACTCCAAGACCAATAAACACAGAGCAAGACTCCCAACCAACACTTTGACCACTGTGTGTGTGTGTGTTCCATTATGGATCTGAGGAAGAAGGCAGTAATAAGCCACACTTTTTTTCAGCTGTTGAAAACAAATCATGGCAATCCCTAAGTAATCATCACTATGATCTGTTTAGGTCAAAGACTCATAATCAGAAGAACTAATTCACTTAACCACAAAAGAAATGGAAAAGAGCAATTTTTTTTAAAAAAAAATACAATTAAAATTAATCAATGGATATAAAATACTAAAAAAAAACCTCAAGCTAGTACACCCAGGAGCAGATGTAATCACTCATTAATGAGTCGAAGCCAGACTACAAGCCCCCTTACAGTGATTTCAGCTGAGCAAAACTTGGCTTCCCTTCTTGAAATTTCAGTCGACTGTTGTGAAATTCTCATTTGACCCATGCAGATGGTTAACCAGCAGAAGCATTAATATGTCAAAGCTTTCCATTTTGTAGGAGAGGTATCCCAATCGTGCATGGAAGACTGGTTCAATTGTCTGCTTTGGACACAATCTTCTAAGCCCATGTTCTGTCTCTTTTCTACTACTGGGAGGGCAGGGCTTTGAGGCTAGCCAGAGAAAAGGCTATTCTGCAAAGAACAGGATGGAATATTTGTAAGATAATTAGCAGGGGTGAAGGGTCTTCTGGGCATCTTTATATTAATGAGTTTGCTTCCATGTCACCAGGTGATAGTTATTTTGATATGCTTTTTATAGTGTTGCACATTAAATGTGAAGCCCAGGAAGTTTAAAATGGAAGGGATACCTTCCTTATGCCGAAGATCTGACATGAAGGAAAGTCTTTATGTGCCATGTGTATATCTTGGTGCTGTTTGGGCTAGCACTTCCTAAGGAAAAGAGCATTTAGCAACAGCTGGGAAATCTGTTCCAGTCCCTTCCTGCTCAGTCTCCATCTGTGCTTGTAACTGTCGAGGACCTGCAAATACATGCATGTGTGTGCGTGTGTGTATGGAGAGACACGTTTCAGTGCAAAAAAGCACACTGGGTAGCATTCTCCAACTGGGGTCTATTCCTGGCTTCTTTCTGCTGTCTTTTTGTGAGGCTCATGAAAAGAAAAGAGGATATACACACTGAATTTTATTCAGAGACACCCCCCCTAGAATCTTTCTGCAACAGGGAGAAAATTATTCTGTTTATGTATCTTGAATCCAAGTGCTCCATATGGAAATATGTAATCACTGAGATTTACAGCTTGCTTGTCTCAGAGGCTTGCAAGTGAGTAAAAGTATTATACAAATAACCCTTGTCCCAAAGGAACAGAATCACAAGTAGCAAAAGAAAAGAGATAGTTTGTGTGTGTGTATGTATGGGGGTGGGGGGCGGTGAAGAAAATGGGAAAAATGGAAAAATAAAGTAGCTGAATTAAAGTAGTTCCAGGTATTTCAGACAGCCATGAAGTCAAAGAGAATTTATAATTCTCTTTGTTTTACCCTCAGAAAATGTTTTCTGCTCTCCTGGGAATGTATATTTTAATGGCAAGCACAGATGTCCCTCATGCAGCAATTTTCTCTCACTTTCCAGAGATGTGTTAATTTTCTGCATTCATGGCCCTACTGTTAAATTAAAACTTGCAGCAAGACAAAAATTAGTTCTTAAAAATTAGCAGCTCCCTACCCCCACCCGCAGTACATGTTTTGGTTCTTTAGGAGAAGGTACTGAAATAACTAGGCATTCTGGATTGGCAGTCCTTCATGTCGAAGTTTCATTCCTGTCGGAGTTTATTCAACATTAAAAAGAAAAGCTTTTAAACGGTTGGTTTCACTTTTGTCACATTTTTGCAGCATCAGAAGAGGGAACATTGTATGCAAACCAGGGTGGGATTCAAATTTTTTAACAACCGGTCCTGTGTGTATGGCTTAGTTGGTGGGTGTGGCTTGGTAGTCATGTGACTGGCTGGGTGTGGCCAAGTCAACATCACTCAAATCGAGACACGCATCTCCTCACCTGGCCCCTCATGACTGTGGGGATGCTGCAACAGTCGTAAATGAGAAAAACAGTCATAAGTCACTTTTTTCAGTGCCTTTGTAACTTTGAATGCTCACTCCACACAAGCAAAGTACCAGCAAAGGAGGGGAAAAAAACTCCAGAGAAGTTCCTGAGAC
>BHFT01016923.1:0-58737 GCA_004320025.1 Laticauda laticaudata
AACCATCCTTGATGGAAGGAGAAAATTCGTCAGAAAAACAAAAAAAGTGTTGAGAAAGAAGAGCTTCTCACCCTGCTTTGAAAAACTGGGGCACAACCAAGATTTGGGCATCGCCCTTCCAAAGGCGGTGGAAATTGGGTGGGGGTGAAAGTCTGCCAGCTCCTCCTCCTCCCATCACCACTGTCTGGTGCTGATCATAAAACTTTTTGAGTTTATCCTTAAGAATAAAGTCTTTGATGGGCTCTTCGAGCCGAGAAAACAATAAGTGGGTGGCCACCTTTTAAAAAATCCGCTGGAGAATGTTCGAAAACCACGCGCCATCTTGGCCCTCCGCTGGATAAAGTGCTTGCTTTGTTTATTTTTATTTTTTTCCCCTTAATATGGAGTGAGGGCGCACTTCTTGGTGAGATTGAAGTACAAAGGTTTAAAAATCACACCTTCCGGGGGAGGAAAAATTGTGTGTGTGTGTGTATGTGTGTTTTGAGATATATCAATGACCGCACAAAAAACAAGGTCACCCAAGTTTTGCAGTACGACAAAGTGGTGCAGAAAAAAAGGATTCTCCGCGGTGGGCTGTGAAAAGATTTCTTTGGGGGCTTTTTTCCCCCCTTTCTTCTTTTCCTTGTCTTTTCCTCCTGGGATTACNCTTTGGGGGCTTTTTCCCCCCCTTTCTTCTTTTCCTTGTCTTTTCCTCCTGGGATTACGAACGAACACAGAAGGCATTTCAGCGCATGGCGGGCCAGGAAAGGGGGAAGAGGAAGGACTGGTTGGGAAATCAGTTAGAGGTATCGGACTGCACGCTTCCCGGCCCTTCTGTTGGAGAAGTCACAGAAGACGGAGTGGTTGCATCCTGCCAACCTCCATTGGCCTGGAGAAAGGAAGAAGAAAACGGAAGTCAGGAGAACTGATTGTGACCTCACAGGAACTGGGGTATGTCTAGTTTGATGAAAAGAAGGACTAGGGGGTGACATGATTGCAGCCTTCCAATATCTCAGGGGCTGCCCCAAAGAAGAGGGAGGGTCAGCCTATTCTGCAAAGCCCCTGAGGGCAGGACAGGAAGCAACGGGTGAAAACTAATCAAGGAGAGAAGCAACCTAGAACTAAGGAGAAATTTACTGACAGTGAGAACAATTAATCCCCCAAATTTTCTTCTCCTTAGAAAGAAGACCAAGCAAAGTCTGTCGGTGCTCTCTGTGGGGAGTTGTTTTCTGGCAGACATTTTGTTACCTAGCTAGGTAACATCATCAGTGCTAGAAGGGAATGGGGCTTGCTCTCTGATTATATGCAGTAGCACTGAGTTGTGTTGTTTTCTTGNTGGCAGACATTTTGTTACCTAGCTAGGTAACATCATCAGTGCTAGAAGGGAATGGGGCTTGCTCTCTGCTTATATGCAGTAGCACTGAGTTGTGTTGTTTTCTTGCAGGAGGGAGGGAAGAAATGAGAAGGGAGGGAGAGGGATGGAGACAGGAAGGAAGGAAGGAGACAGGACAGAGGGAGACAAGGAAGGAAAGAAGGAAGGAAGGAAAAGGCTTATCAGAATAACTACCAATACTTGACCTTGCAAATAGATTTTGTGAAAGGAAGTTGAGTGGTCAAGTTTTGTCTCCTGTCCTCTAATATTGTTCCAGGCAGTGTGTCTCTCCCCCCTTCTCCCCCTCATCTGACCCATGCCACCTCCCCTGCCCTCTTCCATCCTGCCTCTCCTCTGGAGGCTGAGCCACTTGCATCTGAAGCCCCAGTGCCCAGTTTGGCAGCAGCAGCGCAAGCTGACCCTGTAGCCTTCTAGCAAAGGAACAACTTTCTTGAAAGCGCTTGTGGGGAGGGAAACTCGAACAAGGCTGGATCTTAATTTCATTTTTTTTAAAAGTCCCCTTCTGGGCCCACATTGGAGACGCTTAGAAGATGACGGAGACAAGGGCTGAATCGCCCTTGAGTGCAACAAGGTCGTCAGAGCAAAGACCAGGCCAGGGTGCAGAGAAGGAGAAGGGGCAAGGCTGGGCTGGAGCAAGGCAAGAGCAGCTGGCAACCCCTTTGGTGGGAGCTCGGCATGGCAGCCAGGAGAGCAAAAGCCAAAAAGCCTCTCTCAGAGCTGGACAGTTTCTAGAAGAGGTTCCACCCATAAGAGGACCATGGCTTGAAATGTCAGTGGGAAAAAGAGAAGCAAAGGAGGGAAGGGTGGCCTGCTTTGAAATGTAACCTTTTCCAAGTTATGTCTAGGATTATATCTCCTTCCTTCCTTCCCTCCCTCCCTCTTTCCTTTCTTCCTTCTATCTACTTCTTTCCTTGCTTGTCTCTTTCCTTCTTTTTCCTTTTCCTCCTTTCTTCCTCTCCCTTTCATTTCACTTTTTTCTTTCTTCCTCCTTTTCATTTCCTTTCACTCTTTCTTTCCTTTTTCACCTTTCTTCCTCTTCCTCTCTTTCCTTTTTCTCTTTCTCCTTTCGTCCACCTCTCCCTCTCTTTTCTCCTTCCTTCCATCCACTCGAGGTAGATGTTATCCCCTCCTTGGGCGCTCCCCATCCAGCCCTCCAGAAGCGTGGCTTTTTATGGGCTCCCCTTTCCGAGCCTGCAAGCAGAGGCAAAGATATTTGCAACCCACAGGAGATTAAATCCTAAAATTAAATTTAATTTCAGGAAGCCCTAAAAACATGGCTTTGTCACCAGGCCTAAGGACCACAAATGGAAATAGGAATCAGTCAAGTGGTTATAATTTCATTGTACTGTTGCTGCCACGGGGTTTGGAGTAAGGTTTGCACCTCCTTCACCTTTTGAACAGTTTTATGGTATGATGGAGTTACAAACATTTTTACATGTTGTAAGCCAGCCAGAGTCACCTGTATGAGAGCTGGATGGCTACAGAGTATAAATTTGTTGAATAAGTAAACAATAAAATATATGGTGATTGTGCTAGAATGGTGGGGCTGAAAAAGCCAGACAGGGAAGGTAAAACGAGCATTTGGGGTGAAGAAAATAGCAGCTGGAATTTTAACAGGTTTTTTTCTGTATCTGCTGATTGGCGAAAGTTTAAAATAAATCAGCACAGTGTGTGTGTGTGGTTTTTTTTTATCTTTCCAATCAATTCAGATTCATTCAGAACAATTCAGATTGTTCATTTAAAAAAAAAAATCCTCACTGGTAGCCAAGAGATGAAGTGAAAAATATACACACACACACACACACATATCGAGCTTACAGATTCATGTCTAAAGATATTCTATCCAAAGTGAACATCATATCCTCTTTATCCTAATTTATAAACACAAACGTACAATATTTTTACTCGCTTTGGCAGCTAGGAGAGAGGGAGAGGTTTTCAGCTGGGGTTTCTTCACCCTCCTCTCTCCCTTCCTTTCTTTCCTTCCCTCCTTCTCCCTCACCCCTCTCTCCCTTCCCTGCCCCAAATAAATTAATCCTTACACTGGTGCTTGAAGATTATGGACTGTATAATACAGCAGTGCCTTATCAGACTTCATCAGCCAAGATGGAATTCACATCCCGCCAAAAGAAATAATAAAAATGAACATATATATATATATTTGTTTTCTGAGGTTATCGCAGGTATTTGTATGTGGATCTTTGGTTATTTGGGTTTTCTCCCGTGTAAAATTGGAAGTATTATGGCGACGTTTCAACGAAATCTCATTCGTCATCTTCAGGCTTGCGTCTTCGGCTTTGTGCTTCTCGGAGTAATGTGAGCTTGCAGCTGTTTTTTCTTTTTAACTGCCAGTGGGGGTGTGACTTGACTGGGTGGGGGCTTGGCTGTTGTTTTTCCAGTTGCCTCTTGGAAAAAAGCACCTTTGGGACAACTATGATTTGGATGACTGAGAAACAAACAGAATAAGAGTGTTGGAAGGGACCCTGGAGGTCTTCTAATCGAACCCCCCTTGCAGGAAACCCTCTAGCATTTCAGAATCTCTGTAGACAAACCCACATTTGGACATAAAGACAAATGTTGGCCGGTAGTTTCCGACATGACCACCTTTTATTTTTGAATTAGCTCGACAGCCATGCTTCACTACAAAACTATGTGGTCAGGCTTAGCTTTTTGGGAGGAAAATAAGGGAGGGAAAATTCTGCCTCTGCCTACCAACATCCATCGATATTCCTCTGGCTAGCATCCTCTCAGTGTGTGAGAGAGTTGAGGGCTGTTTGGAAACTGAAACAGTATTTGCTGTGTGAGCAAGGAGACAGCAAGGAGCCTGGGCGTGGCTTAGCTCAACTGTTCTGAACTAAAGCTGCTTGGTGCTGTGAAAGTAAAACTGCAACTCCTCTCCTCTGCTTGTATTTTGCATTTGGAAGAGATTTCTTTCCAGGTGGGGAGGGGGAGTAGAACTCCTTAGCATCAGAGCGTGTTAATAATAATAATAATAATATAGGAAATACTCTAAATGCTCTGATGGTCATTTCAAAAAATCCTTTCTTAGTGAGCACCTAGAAGCCAAGAGGAACATAGGTGCCAAATTTCAAGTTTGTAGACTTTATGGTTCTGGAAATTTTGTGATGATGCCTGAGGGGTATCTTTGCTTTTTATATCTATAGATAGGAAAAGGAGATTTAAGGGGGGAAGTATTAATGCCTCTGTGTGTATGTATGTTTGCGTGTGTGTGTGTGTGTGTTTAAAAACACACCCAAGAAGTCTGTCATGGTCCCGGCATGATTGTAACTCCTCCAATCCGCCACTCGGCCTCCTCATCTCAGTTTTGCTTATCAGTAACAAGGAGAGACAACCTTTCTGTCCCCCCCCCAAAGTGACAGCTTTCCCCCCAAAACGGGGGATTCATTACCGCAAGAGCGAAGGACAAGCTGACCTCAGCTGCAGAAAAGAAAAAGAAAGAAAGAAAGAAAGGAAAAAAAACAAAAAACAGGCCAGAGAAATTTCTCCTGGGAGCTTTTCAAGGCAGGGCGTAACCATCTCGTTTTTTGGTTTCCCATCCTTCTGATTGCTTTCTGATGGCGCTGTTGAGGTCGCCATCCATGTTCTTCTCCATCTCTAGGTTTTGGCCTCATCCCCCTGCCAGACGATGCTCATTTCTGAACAGCTCCTTAAGTTGAAACTCGGAGGGGTTTAATACCAGATCAAGAGTGGAGAATTAGCTCAGAGGTCCTGCAATGGGCTGGAAATTTCTCATCTCTCCCCCCCCCCCCCCTCTAACCTTTCTNCCCCCCCCCCCCATTCTAACCTTTCTGGTTGTTTAATGGGAGGAGAAAGAAGGAGGAGGAGGAGGAGGAGCTTGGGACACTTCTTTTGAAGGAGAGAGAAAAATCCCTGCTCAAGTTAATGCCCCAGCAAAAATGCAGAGCCTGTTTTGTGTGTGTGTGTCCCCATGGATGGAAAGAAGCCTGAGAAGAAAGCAAAGGGAAGGAGAAGGAGGGGAGGATTTGTCCTTGGAGAGAAGGAGGCCAGAATGAGTGTGGAGAATCCTATACGATCTTTGGTCCAAGAGACTCTCGAGGTATCCGGAACAACAGAAGGGACCTTGGAGGTCTTCTAGTCCAACCCCCTGCTCGAACAGGAAACCCTGTCCCATTTCAGGCAAATGGTTGCCCAATCTCTTCTTGAAAACCTCCAGTGATGGGGTACCCACAAATGCTGTTCCACTGATTAATTGTTCTCAGTGTCAGGTAATTTCTCCCTAGTTCTAAGTTGCTTCTCTCCTTGATCAATTTCCATCCGTTGCTTCTTGTCCTGCCTTCTGGTGCTTTGGAGAATAGGTTGACCCCCTCTTCTTTGGGACAGCCCCTCAAATATTCGAAGACTGCTATCATGCCTCCCCTACTCCTTAAAGCCACCTTAGCACTGTTCTCACCCAGACTGGTACCACTTCTAGTCCTTCTTTTCATTAAACAAGACAGACCCAATTCCTGAAAACGTTCTTCACCTGTTTTAACTTCCAGTCCCCTCATTGTCTTTCTTGTTCTTCTCTGAACTGTTTCTAGTCTCGGTATCGGTGGTGGGATTCGAATTTTTTTTACTGCCGGTTCTGCGGGCATGGCTTGGTGAGCGTGGCAGGGGAAGGATACTCCAAAATCTCCATTCCCTCCCTACCCTCCTAGCCTGCTTTCCAGCTCTCCGTTCTCCTGGGCAGGGCAACCAAAGGAGACCCAGTCAATCAGCCAGGACTCAATGGGAGGCAGAGAAGAGATGGGGTTGGCGGGGCCAATCCTAGAGGCAGGATTGGCCCGTTCTCCGAACAAATCAAATTTTCCACTACCGGGTCTCCAGAACCGCTCAGAACCGGCTGAATACCCACCTCTGCTTGGTGTGTTTTTTTGCAACTAAGCTGCTGCTTCTTCTGCCCCCAAGTAAGATTTCAATCCAACACTCATAAACCAAATCTCCTGTTTTGGGCGCCAGATCTTCACAGCCACCGTCTCCATGGCCAGAAGGAAGTGAGAGTTTGTGGTGACTCAGCCCAGCCCTGACCCAAAGGACGCCACCCCATCAACGGAACTCACATTTAAATTATGTGGACTGTACAGTGAATTTCCTCCCAAACCGTCACTGTATCCTCCCGTCTGATTGATAACATGACGCAGAGTATCCACCTGCAGCAGAAAACACAAGGGAGGAGAGCGTGTTGACTTGCCCGCAAATGAACTTCTTGCACATGGCAAGTTAACAATGCAGAGCTATTTTTGAGGCGGGAGGACGGAAAAGGGGAAGAGTGGTGTCTTTCTCGCAAGCGTTCCTGGAGAAAGCACGACGGGGACCCACAGGACTAGCATCTTCACTTCCCGTCTTGGGTTTCTACTAATAAACCACTCCGGCCGAACAGCATTGCCTAGCCAAGTTGTTGGTAAGAATGAGCTTGCACAGTGTGTTGTTTTGACACATCTGCAGCCCGGGTGAGTGTACGTTGAAAAGGACAGGGAGGAGGAGGAGAAGTAAAGGAGGAGAAAGAAGAAGAAGATGATAGAGGAGGAGGAGGAGAAGGAGGAGGGAGAAAGAAGAAGAAAAAGAAGAAGGAGGAGGAGGAGAAGTAAACGAGGAGAAAGAAGAAAATGATAGAGGAGGAGGAAGAGGAGAAGGAGGAGGGAGAAAGAAGAAGAAAAAGAAGAAGGAGGAGGAGGAGGAGAAGGGGGAGGGAGAAAGAAGAAGAAGAGAAAGAAGAGGAAGAAAAGTAAAGGAGGAGAAAAAAGAAGATGTTGATAGAGGAGGAGGAGGAAAATAGCATTTATAGGGGAAACCGCTCTGCTTTGCAGAAATGAAAACCTCACACCAACACAACAGCAGCAGAGGGCAAAGCCCCACCAAAACCAGATCAACGACAACTTTCAGACCCACAGCCAAACAAACCACACACCCAACCCGAGGCCACCAGGCCAAGCCAGAGCCGAACTGCATTCACAAAGTTTTGTAAAACTTTCAGATGGGAGGTGGGGAAGAACAATGGGGGAGAAGGCATCCAGCTTTTCACCGGGACAAAGAAACCCCTGGTGCTTCGAAAGATCCAATGTCGGCTTTGGTTGTAGGCCAAAGACCAGAGGCGAGCCGAATTGTGCCTGGAGGGGTGAACCGGCTGGAATGTGAAATTGGCGGTTGGATTTGTTCTTGGGTTCGCTTCCCCTTCTATTTGTTTTGTTTTGTTTTTGTTTCTCCTTTTTAAAATCAAGCCCAAACCAGACCCTGCTACCTATGCCCTAATTTAGCGGGATGTTGGGTTTTTTTTTGGGGGGGGGGGGTGTTTGTGTTTCTTTCCCCCTTTTTTTTGTTTTTGTTTTGTTGTCTCCTACCTGTGATTGCACATTGGCTCCAACTTGAGACCCCTGGTAACTCTCCCCATTCAGATTCTGCATGTTCATGAACATGTCCCCAGAATTAGGAAGGTTAAAAGAACCGGAAGTACCTGGAAAACGAAAGAGTTAGCGGAGCTGAATCAAGGAGAGGGCAGCAAAGAACGCAGGCGGGCAGAGTGCCAGTGGTGGGATTCCAATTTTTCTTTTTTACTACCGGTTCTGTGGGCATGGCAGGGGAACGATATACTGCAAAATCCCCCTTCCCTCCCCACCCCACTAACCTTCTTTTCAGCTCCGTTCTCCTGGGCAGGGCAACCAAAGGAGAGACCCAGTCGATCAGCTGGGACTCAATGGGAGGCAGAGAAGAGATGGGGTTGGCATGGCTAGTCAGAGGTGGGATTGGCCAGTTCTCTGAACCACTCAAAATTTCCACTACCGGTTCTCCAGAACTGGTTGAATACCCACCTCTGGTGGAGACGGGGTGTGGCGGGGAGGGAAATGCAGAGGAAAAGGAGAGGAGCCAAAAACAACAACAACAACAAAAACCCTGGTTGGCTTGAAGAACCTGCTCCAGCTATATTGAGGACCATTGGGGAGCTCCAGGATGCCATGGAGAAGGGAGAAGCAGATTGTCCCATTCTCTGGGGTTTGAACTCCCGGAGACCATGGCAAATGGGCCAGAAACAACAACAACAAAAACTTTTGTCGTGGTTGTTTGTTTTTCCTGGGTTGGTTCCCTCCCAAGCGACAGCACCACCCTGGCTGCAGATGGCAAAGAGTTCCAGTCTGGCCATTTTTGAAGACGGCTTCTCGCCAATTGCTCTGCCCTTGGATGCTTCCATCTTTGAGGACAAACCCTGGCTTGACTCTAAGTGGCCTAGGGAGAAGGGTAGCCTCCCTTTCCTCCCTGCCTTCTGGATTGGTCTTTTTTCTTTTTTCCCCCTCCTCCAAATACCATTTGAAAAAAAAAGAAAAGGCAGAGACTCACCAGAGTTTGGGGTGGTGGGCGAATTGGTCTGGTTGTTTTGGACTGCAGCGGCTACGGCATGAGCTGCTGTCACGGCCGTTTTGGCAGCGTAAAGGTTGGCTTCCTCTTGAAACTTCCCGATGTTTTTCTTGTACCTGATTCTCTTGTTGCCGAACCAGTTGGATACCTGGAAGGGGAGGCAAAGTGGGAGGGAGAGAGGGAAAGGAGGGAGCAGAGAGAATGAGAATGAGAGAGAGAGAGAAGGGGAGAGGAAGGAAAGAAGGAAGGAAGGGGAAGGGAAGGACAGGTGAAAGGGGAAGGAAATGAAAGGAAAAGAAGAGATGAAGGAGCGAGGAGGAAGGGGAAGGGAAGGAAAGGAAAAGAAGAAAGAAAGGAAGGAGAGAGAGAGAGAAAGAAAGGGAAGGAAAAGGAAGGGAAGGGAAAAGAAAGGAAAAGAAGAGATAAAGGAGAGAAAAGGAAAGGAAGGGAAAAGAAGAAAGAAAGGAAGGAGAGAGAGAGAGAGAAAGGGAAAGGAAAAGGAGATATAAAGGAAGGAGACAGAAGGAAAGGGAAGGGAAAGGAAAGCAAAAGAAAAGAGAAAGGAAGGAGAAGGGAAGGAAAAGGAAGGAAAGGAAAAGAAGAGATAAAGAAAGGAGAGAGAAGGAAAGGAAAGGAAAGGGAAGAGAATACTGGGTTCAGTATAATTTGCTCAACATTTGAGGGCATCTGATTATATACTCCCACTGGATGACCAGATGTTTTGATGTGCCATGTCTAGATTTACTGCCCAGCCAGCTGCTTTCTTTTTCATATTTTTCTGAATATTGGGCTAACGTGCACAGCAATTTTTAAAAAAATCATCTCCTCTCCCACGCCTCCCCCTCACAAAAGGCACATAAACCACGAATCAAAATGCCCTTTGAATGCTTCAAATGCATCCACCGGAAGACAAAACCAGGTTTGTTCAGAACCAAGGAGAAGAAAGGAGCCTTCAAAGAAAGAGTTGAGAAAGGAGCACGCAACCCCATGGGAACATTCTTAGATGTCATTGGGCAACGTGGTGCAATGGTTAGAATGCAGTATTGCATTGGACAGGCTAACACTGTCCACTGCCAGCAGTTCGATTCTCAATAGCTCACGGTTGACTGAGCCTTCCATCCTTCCGAGTTCGGTCAAACAAGGACCCAGATTGTTGGGGGGCAAGTTGTGACTCTTGCAAACTGTTATAAACAGGGGTGGGCTTCTGGGGGCTCGGGAGAGCCCCTACCTAAGACTCTGCAGGGCTCACTGAGCCCCCAATAACCTCAGAAAGACAAGCAGCCAGGGAAAGCTCTTAATAGGCTGAACTGAACTTCTGGGCATTCAGTCAAGAGCATTTCACACCTCGTTAAAGTGTTGCAAGCTAGATAAACAATCCACTTACTGCTTGTGAGGGAGACCCATGGAGAAAATCAGATCACATAGCCACTAGCTTCCGAGGGGATTAATTCCAAAATCACGTAACTCACCAGAAACTCCAGTAAGACTCCAAGATCCCTCTCACAGTCACTGCTATTAGCCCTGGTTTCACCCAGTCTTTTATTTAAGTATTAAATGCACAAAATAATAAAACAACTTTTTGGTATATTATCTTTTTTTTAGGTAATTAGGGCAAAGAAGCGACGTCAAGTTGGCCACACCTACCCAGCCAGTCATTAGGGCAGAGATCCTCTTGCTAAAAAATTTGAAGCCCATCCCTGGCTACAAAGCACTGTGTTATCTAAGTAGGCTATTGCTATCCTTAGAAGGCTTTCTGAGCAGGACTGGAAGAGCCTCCAAAACAAGAATTGAGAAAGGGGCATGAAACCCCATAAGAACATTTCTTCATTGGAGAATATGAAGGCCCTTCTTAGGAATCATCTGTCCATCTGAAAGAGTTTGGATTGGAACTCCCTTGACCAGGCCATCAAATCGCTACCGCTGAAACAAAGCCAACCTCTGAGCTCCCTCATTGTCTTAAGCAAGCAGGGAAAACCCTTCCTACCATCATCCTGGCCTCTTCTCTCCCCCTAAATTAATGAAAACTCTCCAAGCTTCGAAGGCAATAAGCAAAGGTGCATCCTTTGGCCCGCTAAATTCCCAGGGCGGCCGGCTGAAGTATTACATATATTGCACTTAATATTACCTTGTCAGTCAGGAAGCAATAAAGCATTAATGAAAGCCGGCAAATAATTACTACGGACAATCCAATTATGGCTTTTATTAACAGTTTCATAATTGCAGAATCTCTATACGTCAAGCAGATTGTCTGTGGATATATAAGAAATTGGGGCGTTTATGCACACCTCCGGACCAATCCAGCAATGGCCGCCACTAATAAAGCCTTGTTTAATTCACAGTAAAAAAAAAATTTAATATCCCTGCAGCCTAGGGAAGGCAGATTTGCTTGACATCAGATTGTTTCCACCCTGCCAGTCCCCCTAGTTCTTAATCTTTAATATCAAGGCAATTAAAATTAATGGCCACTCATCCATAGCTACTGTGGGCAGTGTTGTCTTTGCTATCCATTGTTTCATGGGATTACCTTGAGGTTAAACTAACAAGCAAAGTTTAATTGGAAGCAATGAAAGGCGCAGTGGATCGTACATTATGTTTAACCTGTACAATGCAACCCCAGGAATATCAAAGTCAGGGCCGGCCTTGTCCCAGGTAAAAAACAAATAAATAAAAATGAACCCCAAACATCCACGATGGTTATTGTTTTTTAATCCCGGCATCTCCTTCTAAGCAAGCCTTATTATTCCCTCAACTGAACTCAGAAGGCAGCCGACAGAGAGAACGGACACCTCCCTGCTGTGCCCAAGAAGGGGGAAAAAACCACCACCACACTGTGTGCAATTTAGGGGACTCAACTGTCATCAAAGCCACGGCTAACTCCAAACTATAGCTTGTTCTTCTGCTGAACTGCCTTGGAACACACCCAGGCGTTGGCTGAAAACAAAAGGATGGAGAGCCACACTTTAAAAAAAAAAAAATTAATACCACCAAGTTTTCTCTGGAAAGCAAACAAATAAAAATCTTTATGAATCTTGGATGCAAGGCGGCACCTACGGACGGAGCCACCAAAGAAAATGTTTGATCTAAAAATGGCCCTAAATTTCACAAGGGTAGGTCTTTTAAAACCCCTCCGAAAACAAAGAACGGGCCTTCCCTCTCCTTCAACGTGCTGTCTTTCTCTTGCAAAGGGTGTGCAGGCAACCCACTTCTTGCCCTTTGCAAATGTTTTCCAGGAACTTGTGTCCTTTGATGACAAAGAGCCGCCATTAAGCACCGCCAAGACTTAACCGAATTGCCGTCACGAGCGGAAGAACCGCAGATGGCCCTTTTTTTCCCTCCTTGTCTTTTCAAGAAGTATGAAGTAATTGCAAAACGTAACAGGCCTGGGCCATGGCTTGCAAGAAGTCAATAAAGAGGTCCAAATCGAATCACGCTCCTCCTTGATGGAGGCCCTGTTCAGACCCATCAGAGAAGGCATCGCTCTCAGGAAACGGGAGTCGCAAAAGAGGTCTTTGGGAAGAGTTCCTGGAAGCCCACTGCCACCAGGCTGGGCCTCTTGAACCCTTTTCCCTATGAAGAGGAGTTTGTTTGGAGTGCCAAGGTTAGCAGCTGTCCTACAGCTCAAGACCCTTTGATCTCTTCTCCAGCCAGATGGAGGACAAGGCAGAAGAAACTCAGAAAAAAGCCTGGTCCCACAATTAGCAAAGCATGCTGGGTCTCATGTTTTCTTGGCAATGACCAAGCTTTTGTCTCCTTCAGGGATATTAAAAGTTTTATTTTTTGGGGTGGGGGGAGTGTGTGGAGGATGGAAGGGAGGATGAATAGATATATTTATGCACGGTGCTCCATTGTTCATTTAAGCAAACTAGCTGCGCATTCAAAAGCCCAAACCGACATCACTCTGCTCCCAGTCGCTGAAAGCCAATTAATTAATTGGGCTTAACTGTGTATTACATTTCAAAACAATACCCTCGCACTGATTCATCACGTTAATTGCAATGCTAAATTTTCAAAAAGGCAATAAATTATTGTTCAATCGGGAAGATGCACAACTTTGGGGAGAAGCAGACTTGTTTGATCTTGGATGGGAAGGATGGCTACCAAAACACGCTGCCCTCCCAATATCAAAGAAAAAAGGAAGAGTTTCCAGATAACCAGACCTTCAACTTATACCTCCCCTTGTTTGGTTGAGAGCTTTACAAAGTGCTCCTAATTAAACCATTGGATCCTGACTCTGAAAAATGATAGAAACAATGGCATTGTTTGTTTGTTTTTAAAAACACCACCTTCTTCACTTGGTTTGTTCAAAGATGGTTTAAGTTTTACCAAATGAACAAGAGAGATCTTGAAATGCTTTCCAGTTTGATGCTGTCAATGCTAAAAACTCGTCCATGGGTCTACCAAGCTACCTCCGGTTCAAAATGCATTTGTTAATAATACATTTTTAGAAAAACATTACATCTGTCCTAGTTATCCTTCCACAAAATGAGATCTCTTTTTATCGGAGTTTCACTGGATCCTTCAAGGTAACAATGCACAATTCTTTCCAGTCCAGGGCTGGATTTGATTGGAATGGTTTCTTTGAGATTTCCCTCTAAAAATGGTGGATCAAATCCAAAGCAGTGGCTTTAGCCAAGATTTAATCTTATGGGTGTTGAAAACCTCAAACAGAAACCCATTGGCCTCCTCCATAGACTATAAAATGTACCAGGTTTCAATTTTTCAACTTTTTTTATTCTACTGAGTGGAAGCAACCAAGCTATAAAATAATTTGCTTTGCTGGTTACCTGGGCGGTTTCTATGCTTGGTTGTTTTCCTGCAGACATTTTGTGACCCAGCTAGGCAACATCATCAGTGCTAGTCGGTGTGACCTGTTCTCAGTTTATTTATAGTAGCTCCGAGCTTGATTGTTTTCTTGCAGATGTTTCATTACCAAACTAGGTAACACCATCAGTGTTGGAAGGGAGTGGGATTTTGCTCCCTGTTTATATACAGCGGCTTGCTCTGCTAGTTTTGGTGAAGGTGTCAGTAGTTCTTTGGTTAGGGTATTGTTTTCTCCTTGATCGTTTGTCTGGGGTTAATCCCCATTTATCTGAATATTGGGTGCTAGTTGCAGGGTGAGCTCCTGGATATAAACACGGAGTAAGTTGCACTCACTAGCACTCATGATGTTCCATAGTTGCATAATAAAATATCTGCAAGAAAACAGCCAACTTAGAGAGTACCCCCACAGTTGAACCCTGAGCTGGAAATATTCTCTTGTATCAGGCCTGTTGACTGGCTTCCAAAAATTCCTCCAAAAACCCCCAGACCAATGTCAATTCATTCTGGAGACGTCCAATTAACAACTAATAATCTCAGTCAATGAGTAGACCTTTCCTGACAGAGGTGCCGTACTTCCATAGTACATGCCAACACCAGAAATCCGCAAGCCAGCACGAATATCAACATCGGAGACAAAGAGCAGAAAAGATAAGTCTATTTTGGCTGTCAGTTCTCTGGAGGGATCTACCCACTCACATTGCAAATAAGATTCTGATCTCGGTGGAGCATTGAGATCATTCTTTTGGGGGGCTTCTCTCCTTGTGCTGTGTTCAAATTTCCATGACCATAAGAGGAATACGGGCGAGTTGCTGGAAAATACAAGCTGTTTTTTTTTTCTTCTACTTCTCCTGCTTGCTTTCTCTCTCTCTCTAGCCACAAAGGAACAATGCTGGACAGGGTTCAAGTAGGCCATAGAGAATTTCTTCCTTTCTAGCACATAATTAGGTGATCCACATGAGTAGGCCTCCTTTACAAAGGCCAATCATATCAGATGTGAGGCTGGCTTTTAAATTCTAATTAGCTGCTCTCTGGGTAAGTTCCTCCGTCAGCCAGAAGGCCTGAGAAAGCTTTTGCGGCACGAAGATGGGAATCTACCCATTCTGGAGCTGGTTAGCTTGTCCAACTCCAGTGGTGGGATGCAGCTGGTTCGGACCAGTTCTAACCCTTCAACACAAGCATACTCTTCTGTAGGGTCTAGACTGGTATTTCCACAGCCTTTGCCTTCAAGGTACTTCGACTGCTGGATTTAGTTGACATGACTGGTCCAGAGAGGCTTAGCATCG
The DNA here is from genome assembly GCA_004320025.1 of Laticauda laticaudata. Classification (NCBI taxonomy): domain Eukaryota; kingdom Metazoa; phylum Chordata; class Lepidosauria; order Squamata; family Elapidae; genus Laticauda; species Laticauda laticaudata. The sequence goes on from BHFT01016923.1 coordinate 14,845, forward strand.
GAGGAAAGGACCCCCAAGGAAGCTTCTGAAGGCCACCCAGAAGCCAAGGGACCATGAAAGAAACTCTCTGCTGCTCATCATCCCGTTTGCTAAGAGAAGAGCAAACTGCAACAAGGAGCAGAACAACATAGTAAGGGCAATTTTAATTTCAGAAAATGGCAATCGTTCTCACAAGGGAACCTACCTATTGTCAAACATCTACACACACACACGCACACACACACACAGAGGAAGGAGTCAGGTTTTACCTGCGATACTGTAATGCTGCATTTCTTGGCCAGCTCTTCTTTGGCTTCTTCGCTGGGGTAGGGGTTGCTGAGGTGCGAGTAAAAATACTCATTCAGGATTTCTGTGGCTTGTTTACTGAAGTTGCGCCTTTTTCGCCTAAGAGCAGAGCAAAGGAGGGGAGAGGGATAGGAAGAAGAAAAGAGAGGGAGGGGGAAAGAGGAGGAGAGGGAGAGAGAAAGGGGGAGAGGAATATAGAGAGAGAGGGAAAGAGAAGAAGAGGAGAGGGAGGAGAGGGAGAGGGAGGGAAGGAAGGAAAGAAAGAAAGAAAGAAAGAAAGAAAGAAAGAAAGAAAGAAAGAAAGAAAGAAAGAAAGAAAGAGAAAAGAGAAATCCCACAAATGAGACTCAATAACATCTTCTAGACCAGATGACCTCCAAACTTGGCAACTTTAAGACTTGTAGATTACAACTCTCAGAATTCCTCAGTCAGCCAATTTTAAGCAAAAATGGTGAAGTATTTACATTTAGATAATTACTAAAAAAACAAACAAACAGGTCAATCTTAACAGGGAGGTTTGGGGTGGCTACTGTGGGTCTTTCCTGCTGGCTAGGAAATTTTGGGAGTCCACAAGCCTTCAAGCTGCCAACTTTGGAGAGCCTCCTCCTTCTATCTAGAGCACTAGAAGAAGAAGAAAATTGACCTTGGAAGTGGCCCTTCGGAAAACGAAGCTGAACACGACCTTGAGGCCTGCTATGATGGCAGAACACTGAGCTCCTCCAACTTTGCTTGGCTTGCCAATCGCTAGCAGAGACAACCCCCTTCTGAGAGATCTAGCGGATCTACCCACCTGGCATCAAGAAACCGGGATCTCAAGATCATGACTGCTTCACAAGTGCTTTGCTTGAGCTGCATCTGGATGGAGCTGAATTTCCGGTGGATTATGCCCACCATCCTTTCGATCTCTTTGGGGGAAATGGGCCTGGTTCGGCTCTGTTCTCGCAGGAGGTTCATCACGTGGGTGGTGAATTCATTGCACGCCTGCAGAGAAGGATGGGGGGAGGAGAGGAGAGAGTGAGGAGGGAGAGGTCCTTGGGGAAAAACCCACAACAGGCTTCCTCCAAGTTCAGAAAACAACAACCGCTGTCCTCCAATCATCTGCAACGCAACCCAAAGTCAACCATGGTTAAGACACTGGAAGCTCAAACATGCGATGAACGGTTGCAGGAATGAACGGATGTCAACTCATAAAACATCCCTATGCTTGTTTTAGTAGTTGCCATTTAAAAAAAAAGGGGGGGGAGAAGGGAGGAAGGAAATCTGGTAGAGCAGTTCAACAGTTTGAAAGCGGAAGTACATTCCAACTCTTTATCTTTAAAAGATTGTAAATAAACTACCAGAGCTTTTGCCCGTGAATATATTTGATCGGAGAACGTGAATGATGACACCCAGCCCGGCAACTTATTCAGTTGGAGAACCTGATTTATGACACACCCGGGGGGGGGGGAACAGGGTCACAGGGGACTGCAAATCATCAAGGCCAGAGTTGGCAGTGTCAGTATGAATTCTCTAATAAAGTTTTTTGAAGTTTGGCTCGAGAATTATGATTTAATTAGGGTGCTTGCTGGAATCCTGACATGGCGTGGCTAGTCTAGTGAAGAGAAGAACCAGGGGAAATAGGATAGCAGTCTTCCAATACTCGAGGGGCTGCCACAGAGAGGAGGAGGGGGGTCAAGCTGTTTTCCAAAGCAAAGAAAATGATCAAGGAGATTCAACCTAAAAATAAGGAGAGATTTTCTGACAGTGAGAACAACCAACCCATGGAACAGAAGTTGCCTTCAGAAGTTGTGAGAGCTTCATCCCTGGAGGTTTCCAAGAAGAGACTGGACTGCCATCTGTCAGGAATGGGGTAGGGTCTCCTGCTTGGGTGGCAGGGTTGGACTAGATGATCTACAGGGCCCCTTCCAACTCTGTTAATTTGTAAAGGATATTGAGACTTTAGAAAGAATGCAGAGAAGAGCAACCAGGAGGATTAGGGGACTGGAGGATGAAACATACAAAGAACGGTTGCAGGAACTGGGCCTGGCTGGTCTAGGGAAGAGAAGGACCAGGGGAGACAGGTTCTAGTGTTTGAGGGGCTGCCCCGGAGAGGAGGAGGGGGTCAAGCTGTTTTCCAAAGCACCTGAAGGCCAGACAAGGAACAATGGATGGAAACTAAACAAGGATTGAACCCACAACATGCTTACTCCAGGTCGTTCCACAACTTCTCACTCAGTAACAGAAGCGACAGGCTCAACCGTGGTCATAAGTCGAGGATGATCTGTATGGGTGCAAATCTTGATGAGCAGTTTGCCAGCAGTCTTCCTTCCTGCAGGATTCCAAAATGCTCGCCTCTACAACTGGCCCTTCATCCATGATTAATCTGAACAGCTCATTTATGGAATGTGCACTTAGCTCATTACTCTAAGTAAAATTCGTTAAGTATTTACATTTAGATAATTAAAAAAAAAAAACAGGGGCAATCTTAACACAGTGGTTACCTAAAACCAAGGCTTTTTCCCTTGGAAGCAATCAAAAGGGACTTTTGAATTCCTGTGTCATCCCAGAGACAATACCCCAGAAAAATTTGGCTGGAACTCCTCTCCCAACCAACTTCAGGCCCCCCAAGACGAGGCTACATAGAATCACAGAATAATGGAAGGGACCTTGGAGGTTTTCTAGTCCAACCTCTGCTCAAACAGGGGAACCTATATCATTTCAGACAAATGGTTATCCAACATCTTCTTAAGAATCTCCAGTGTTGGAGCAGTCACAACTTCTGGAGGCAAGTTGTTCCAAAGGTTAATCGTTCTCACTTTTAGGAAATTCCTCCTTAATTCTAGGTTGCTTCTGTCCTTGATCAGTTTCCATCCATTGCTTCTTGTCCTGCCTTCTGGGGCTTTGGAAAATAGGTTGAGACCCCTCTTCTTTGGGGCAGGGTTATGGTTAGGGGAAATGTCACCTCCACCCCTGCGGTGGGATTGCTCCCAGATAATTATTTGCAAGGATACGCAGAAAAACAAGCAGAAACGTACAGCAGGTTTACCTAAAACTGGAGACGGCTCTGTGATGCTTTTAAGTCAGCTGGAACTCACTATTTCCACGCTGCAGTTTTAGCATGATAAATTGCCTGTTGGGTCCAGACTCTCTTTTATTTTATTTTATTTCCTTCTGCCATGAAAAAAATAATAATAACACCCACCCACCCCACCCACNTATTTTATTTTATTTTATTTTATTTTATTTTATTTTATTTTATTTTATTTCCTTCTGCCATGAAAAAAATAATAACACCCACCCACCCCACCCACCCGTTCCTCTCCCCCCCCCTTAAGCTCTGCCTTGTCCAGCAGGCTCCTAGTTTGGGGGTCCCCTTCCTTGCTGCCCCCTCCCCTCAAAAACCCCCTCCTTTTGGAAAGAGGGTATCTGGGCATACAGCTCCTCAGTTATCCTGGGAGTTTCGAGATGCTTATAAATACTTTTGCCCAGAGCAGGGGAGAAAGAAAAAAAAATGTATTTCAATGTAATTATAGAAGATAGCTTTCAATATGTCATCTCTATTATAGTAGCTGTAAATTATGAAGGGAAAGATTTTCTCCTGGAGCTGGGAAAGTGATGGCAAGGCATACTTTCCTGAAAGGGTTGCTTTCGTTCCTTCTCTCTCCCCTCCTCCCCACTGCCCCAATCCCCCTGCTGCTTTAAAATGCACCCTTGTAACTGGCAACAAATGTCAAAATCAAAGTCCAGGCAGGGGGTTGGGGTGGGGGCTGAAGCCACAATAAAGACAGCGACAGGCCTTTGCTCCTGGGTTCAAAGGAAGCCGCGGCAAGCCGGAGAAAAGCAGCAAGACATCTGGGCTGCCTTCCTTCTTAGGGGGGATAGAAGTGCTGCTGACCCAGATAACTGAAAAGATCAGGTTAACGTTCCCCGTCTCTCTCACTATGTAGGTCAGGCACGAGGTAGGATTCGTAGGGCTCAGGAAGGTGGCATGATGGTCGGTCACACCAGTCAGTCAGTGGTTCAGACTGGATTTGGCATGGTTTTTTTTCTTAAATTCACCTATCTTCCCAAGGACCCGGGATACCATTGTTTGATGGCTAATAACTGCAGAATGTAAGCTATTCTGAGTCACAAAGCTGTCTTTTGCAATTGACTGATGGGGATTTTTGTCCAGGGACCTATTATTATTATTACTATACACACATTTTCCATATTTTTTTAAAAAAATTATTGGCTACATCTTCCCTTCTCTGCCCAAGACCCCAAATTTCTCCCTCTCTTTAATCCATCCTTCCAAGTGAGGATTAACATCAACCTCAGTTAACACATCTGAATCACAGAGTGAATTTACAAGTTATGTTTTTAAAAATCAGAATGGCATGAATTCATATAGTTTCCTACTGGCTGCTTTCTGAAGCTTCACAAATGTGGTGGAATGGAGTCTGAATTCCCAAAGACCAAGAGACAGCAAAGTTTAGATACTTTGGTTGGTTGAAAGAGGGCCAAGATGGGTGGGTTCTCTCTAGAAGTTCTCAAGAGTGTATCTTTAAGGACGCAAGTAGCTTGCTTTAGCCCGGCAAGAGTCTGTCTATAGGCTGGGAACTGCTACAAGAACCTCAATGTGTCTTTTTTTCGGTTTTTGGAGTTCAAAACAAGAGAATCACCACCAATGTAACCAGGTGGTAAGGCTTCAAGCTCTAACCTGCTCGTATTTCTCCAGCTCGGTGTGGTAGATCTGTCGGATCTGCGTCAATTTGGCTCGGTAATCAGAGTGTTCAATAGAATTATCTGAAGTCCCGCCCGAAGCTGCCGCTGCCGCCGCTGCTGCCGCCGATCCCCCGCCTTTCTCAGGACCAGAGACTCCCTCTGCAAGAAGCATGTTGTCCAACCTCATGAGCTGAGGATCTGGGGGGTCTTCCTCTTGCGCCCCTCGGATGCTGAGACCTTGGGAGAAGGAAAGAAAAAGGAGATCCCTGTGTTAGTGCTGCATGAAATGTCCCCACCTGTTTTCATCCCGCCAGTTCTTGAATCCTGCAAAACGGAAAGGGTTGCTGTTCTGCAGAGATGCCTTCACGGGAATATCCAGGGCTGGGCTACTGGGGGCTTGCAGGGGTTCAGAAGAGCCCATAGCTAAGATTCTGTGCAGTTTGAACAATCCCCAAATCCCAATCCTGACTGGCCCCACCCACACTTGTACAAGTCAGTGTATTGCAAAGCCAAAAGATGCTCTATCAGGCTTTACAACAAGCTGTTTTGAATAACTAAGGGGTGGTGGTGGTGGAATTGGGAAGCACTGCTGAAGAACTTGCCAATATTGTGGAAAGGCAGGAATTCCTTGGACCCCTTGTTTTGTTTCTATTTCAGGGAGGAAGGTGAGACCTGAATACCCAAGGAAATTAGTCAATCTTGGGTGCTAAGTAAGAAATCTCTCTTTTTCTTTTGGGTTGTTCTAAAAGGTAAGTCCTGATCTGTGCTCCACGACTGCCTTGCCCTGCACAAATCAGGATTTCTCCAAACATATGGCTTGGTGGCAGCAACAGCTGTTTATTAGCAGGCACACACCCACACCCACACCCCCCTCTATTCTGGTTCCTCTCTCCCCCTACTCCCCAGAAGAAATGAAAAGCTTTGGCTGCCCAGGAGAAACTCCCCGAGTTATGCCTTGTCAGCAGTCCCATCTGAACGCCACAGATCAAGGCTGACAATTTGTACGTCTAATTGGGTTGAGGTGGGCGGGCTGCCAAGATGTTCTCCACCCCATGCAAAACACAACATTTGAGATTGCAATTACCGATGCAAGGAGAAGGAAAACTGCAAGACCTCTTCAGGTCGCTTAAGAGATTAACAGATGAACCTTGAAGGGACCTTATAGATCATCTAGTCCAACCCCCCACCCAAGGTATGGTAACCCTCCCCCCCCCAAAAAAAAGCGAAGGAGGAAGGAGAAAAGGAAGGGAAGGAAGTAACAACAACAGCCCTTAGACTTCTGTACCACTTCACAGTGCTTTCCAGCTCTCTCTAAGCGCTTTACAGAGTCAGCCCCTGGCCCCCAAAAATCTGGGTCTTTATTTGACCGACTTCGGAAGGACAGAAGGCTGAATCAACCTTGACCCGGTCAGGATCAAACTGCTGGCAGTTGGCAATCTGCAATACCGCATTCTAATCACCAGCCACAAGTGTTTTGGCTCAGAAATTGCAGCTTTCCTTCCTCTGATTTAGCTTGTGGGAAAAGTAACTGCATTCCTGCACTGTGTTTCAAACCCTGTTTGATCCGTTTATCCAGATCGGTCAACCAGAATCCTGGGGTAAATGCATTTCAAATCATTCAAAGAGACTCCATCTTGTGGGGTCCTTGGTGCTCTCTGAGATTGATTGTTTTCTTGCAGACATTTCGCGACCCAACTAGGTAACATCAGCAGTGCTAGAAGGGAGTGAGGTTTGCTTCTAGCACTGGTGATGTTACCGACTGGGATAATGTAAGTCTGCAAGAAAACAACTCAGCTCAGAGAGCACCAAGAAGCCATTCCTTTCTCTCCATCCTGGCCAACTGACTTGAACCCTGTTTTAATGTCTTCATTACTTAAAACACATGCTAGGATCTTATTCTGGACCCCAAATACTGAAGACACGAACAACAGAGAAGGTGTTTTTGTAGGTCAGCTTCCCTTTCCCAGGCCTGGCCACTGTCCTTTGTAAATTAAGCACCAATGCTATGTACCTTCTCGACATAGAAGCTCACTGCTTATTGTTTGTCTATTTTTATTCCCCAGTATATCAACCTACAGGTTTATTACTGTTTAGCTCGCTGACCTTTGAGCGCTTCATGATATTAGAGATATAGCATGGACTTCACCGGGTGCAACCATCTATCACTTCCACCATAACAGGGGAGCTACTAATAACATTGGCAACGCAAGGCCTCCATCTAGATGGTTATGCATCAGCTTAGAGTGGAAAACAAAAAGAATCCCAGGTTGAAAACAGGTTGCTAAGAGACTGATGTTGCCCCTTTTGAGGGATCTTTAGGGCTTTCAACCCCCACCATTCCTTTCCCATGGGGTCCTCGACATTCTCCGAACTTGGTGGTTTCCTTGAAGACGTTTTATTACCCAACGAGGTAACATCATCAGCGCTAGCAAGGCTGTTTATGTACGATAGCTCTGAGCTTGGCTGTTTTCTTGCAGTCCTTTCATTACCAAACTGAGTAACGTCATCAGTGCTGGGGAGTGCGATTTGCTCCCTGTTTATATTCAGTAGCTCACCCTGAAACCAGCACTCAGACCCTAAATTCAGAGAAGCAGGGATTAACACCAGACAAACAAAGTAGGCAACATCGTCAGTGCTGGAAGGAAGTGGGGTTTGTTCCTTGTTTAGTATGCTCTGTCACTGTCGGTGGAGGGGTAGGTAGTTCCTTGATTAGGGTTATCATTTTCTCCTGGATTGTTTGTCTGGTATCAATCCCTGCTTTTCTGAATATTGGGTGCTGGTTGCCAATTGCAGGGCAAGCCACTGAATAATAAACAGGGAGTAAGTCACCAGCATCTAAGTTCAGACAGTCTTCCTACCGCTACTATTCCTCTTCCTCCTCCACTCCACAAATCCCACTTCCTTCTAGTCCTGATGATGTTACCTCGTTGGGTAATAAAACAGTCTGCAAAGAAACAACCATCCTCCTCCTCCTCTCTTCTAGCACTGATGTTTCCCAGTTTGTTAATGAACTATCTGCAAGACAACCACAAGACCCCCTAGCTAGAAATATTATCTTCCATCCACGTTCCTCGTCTGCTGGAGAAGGGCTCGCCTCACCATTTCTTTCCATATTGGTAAGATCCCGACAAATCAACCACAGGAGCTCAAACACAGTTTCTCCACGGACCCCGCCTATGTTATAAACCCAGAGTTTCAGCCTCTCTTTCCGCGCATCCCAATTAGGCTGTCTTTCAACCCACCACCACACACCTGCCTCCAGAGACAATGCCAAGCTCCTGCCCCAGCAACTCCACAATTCAGAGGCCAATAAAATAAATTGCAGGTCAAAATGATGACAAAGCTTCCCCCTTCGAATGCAACCTGTCCCCTTCACCGCAGGAAAGTCCTTCCCCACTCCACTCTCCCCGATACCAAATGCATCCTCAAATCCCACTCCAAACGGTCTGATTACAGGGGCCATTGGAGTTTAATAATCTGACTGTAATTCAGGCATTTTCAACAGCTCATTAAGGGTTCATTAATATATGGGCAAGCTCCTGAATTATAAGTAAGCAGATTAGAAACCCGCGGTGTCGGAATTGAACAGTTCGGTACGCTGGCTAACGGAATAATATCGCAGCTACAATGAAAGGGCTGCCCCAGAGAGTTCCTGGCGAGATAAAAGACAAAGCTTTTTCTCCAGACTTATTTATTAATTCAGTTCCACATTCACCTTGAAGAGAGGGTAATGCTGGAGTTTTGTTAACCAAGGCTTTTTAAATCCAATGTTTTCAAAACATGCCCATCACAAAGAAACACTGTGCCATAATATACAGAGGTTTGGGGGTCCAATGGGTTAAAGGAGAGAATGGTGGGTCAGGAAGCAGCTAATGTTCCACCAGGCAACTTCCAAGATAATGCTGCTTCTGTGCAAGGGGAAAAAAATATCCAAAGTTTTCATCCCATTCCTGAGATTTAGCAAAGGGAAAAAAGAATAACCGAATGCAGGAGAGAACCAACCTAGAAATTTCCTGACAGTGAGAACAATTAAAAAGTTGTGGCTGCTCCATCACTGGAGGTTTTCAGCGAGAGATTGGACGGCCATTTATCTGAAATAGGATAGAGGGTTTCCTGCCTGAGCAGGGAGGGGGGTTGGTCTAGAAGACCTCCCAGGTCCCTTTCCAACTCTTGTCATTCGGCCTCACAGAATAATAATGTGTTGATGGACTCGTTCGTGGAATTGTTCTGACCCAAAACTTGTTCCAAGGAAACAAACACAAAATGGAGGTAACAGCAAAACCTTTTAATGATTCTTTATGAATTCTGTTCCTTCCCGGTTAAAAGGCTGTTTCAAACTAATTGTCTTGGGTAAGAACGAGCCTTGCCAAGGTGGTGCAAGGCTGCCAAGAACACGAGATAAAGTTGCCAAGAAAGATTTCAAACACAAAGAGTCTCCAAACATAAACTGAGAGTCCGAACGTCCACAAGGCTTGAGTGCAAAAACTTCTTTGCTTCTTGCAAAGAACTCTGGTTTCTCAGCTGGCTTTTATCTCCTTAAAGGGAAAGGCCATCACCTTGCAGCCTTACTCCCGAGTCGCCCGTTATTAAGAACTATTTCAAACACAAAGAGTCTCCAAACACCAAGAGAGTCCGAACATCCACAAGGCTTGGAGAAGGCCAGCTCCATTGGTCTGGACAGTCCAGAGTGGAGCACCTTCCACCGGTGGCCAAAACTGCCTGCCAACTACTGTATTTCCCTGAAAATAGACCTTGTCTTATATTTCTTTTGCCACCAAAAAAAAGGCACCGGGTCTTATTTTGCGGGATGTCATCCACTGACTCACCTCACTTTGCGTGCATCACCTCCAGCTCCTTTTCGCTGTCAGAGGCCTTCAGGAACTTCTTCTTCTCCAGCCAGCAAGGTTTTTCTGAAGGCCTCTGCAGCCGATAATAGAGTTCTGGATCAATCCCAGACCTTTGTTCTCAGCTCTAGATGCCTTTAGGAAAGCCTTACCAGCTGCAGAAGAAATGTGCCGGCAAGCAGGTATTGGGGTGGGCAAGGCCTGGCTACACCTGTCCAAAGGTAAGTAGTAGGGCAGCTTCACACCCCCCTCCCCATCCCACTAGCTTAATTTTTACCCTTCTACTCTGGAGTGGGCAGGATCTTAATTCGGGCTTAATTTGGGGGGTAGAGCTTATATTGGACGCACATGTAAAAATCAAGCTAGGTCTTACTTTTAGGGTAGGTCACATTTTCAGGGAAACAAGGTAGAAGCCAATGGCTGGCAACCTCGCGGGCGCCCAAAGCAGAGATGGCAGGACAGCATCAACAAAGATAGACAAGCGGCAGGACTGCACCCCAGAGACGCAGCTGACCACGCAAAGTGGCATTCAATGATCTGTAAAGCGGACCCTGCGCTTGCGGGAATACGCTAGGAGGAGGAAGAAGAAGATGGAGGAGGAAGAGGAGGAGGAGGCCAAAAAAGAAATTACTTAAAAGGCAGGCTTCGGAGGCCGAACCGCTTGGTGCTCGCCGCCCTTTCTGACTCGATGTCACTTCCACGCCTGCTTAAAGGTGACGGGCTAACATCGGGCACGTTTGTCATGTCAGGTATATTAAATATAACGCGGCGATGCTCTGCACATTTCCCCACCAAGGCGGTTGTCACTTTCGCTTCACTCATTCTCTATTGAGGAAAAATGCAGCACTGGGAATTTACAAGGCTTTTCAGTTAAATGGACATAAATCACAGGTTTCATTCAAAGCGAATAATCACTGCCCATAAAGACCTACTTGTCTGTTACCATATATTACAGCAGAGTTCCTGTGAGCAATAATGCAGCCATTCACAGCAAAAGGAAAACAGAGCGAGACATTAAGAGATGACATGTAATCCTGTTAGGCGCCTGACGTGGGAAGGGAGCCTGACATTTTTATCATATATGTCCATTTCCATTTGGACAATCAGCAGAATAAAAATGATTACTTTGCCTGGTGAATCTACCTTCCCTTTCCTAAAACAGCCCAGCGAGATTTGTTTACATGCTGGGCAAACAGTTTTACCAAGAATCCATAAATCTCCAGGTTGGAAAAGGTTTCAATCCCCAAATTCAACAAGAAGATTTCAAAGGATCACATTCCTATTTCTTACAATAGGATTCCTTCCCCTTTGCCATCCACAACAGAGGGGATCATGGTCAACTTTTGAGGCGAGATGAGCAGCGATGAATCTAATAAATGAATAAACTTTTATTCCGTGCTAAATGCCTATGGAGGTTCTCGGTCTATCCAGGTGTTTTTTCAAAAGGCAATTGGGCTTTTGTTTTTTTTCCCTGAAGACGTTTCGCTTCTCATCCTTGGAGCTTTTTCAGTTCTGAACTGAAGAGCTGAGGAAGCTTCTTGGCTGAGAAGTGAAATGTCTTCGAGAAAAAATGAAGTCCGGCTGCCTTTTGAAAAAGCACCTTCTACACTTCTACAATTCAAGACCGACTAGCCCTGTTTGTCAAAGAATTACTTTTTTGGACCTCTGTGTAGTCTTTACACCAGGGCTGGTGCACCAAGTGACTTTCTGGCTGCATCCCAAACGCAGAACATCCAAAAATAAAAATAATTAAAAAAAAGAATTTTAAGACTCTGCAGATCACCTTTCATAAAGTATCATTCAGACAGAAGAGAATATTTGACACTCAGGGTTGGATGATGGGGTCCTTGCTGTTCTCTGAGCTTGGTGGTTTTCTTACAGACATCTCATTACCGAACTAAGCAACATCATCAGTGCTAGAAGGGAGTGGGGTTTAGTCTCTGGTTTTTTGGTTTTTTTTGTATTTGTCACTTGTTTCAAGGCAGCAAAACGCATTCCCTTCTAGCACTGATGATGTTATCTAGTTGGTACACACATATGTTTTCTTAAGTTTTCGCGGTTACTTACATGTATGGTATTTAGCTTTGTTCGGGTATTTTCCCACATCATCATAGTTGTGCTTTTAAAGTTGACGAACACAATACTGAAGACTGATGATGGCAGATGAGATTCTGCTGAAACGTTGCTACAACTTTAAAAGCACAACTATGATTACGTGGGAAAATACCCGAACAAAGCTGAACAGCATACACGTAAGTACCCGTGAAAACTTAAGAATACACACACACACACACACACATGTACCCAATAAATTTTTTAGCACATCCTCCAAGTTCGAACCCAGGGGAACCCATCCAACATCTAATCCAATAAACTAGGGAAATATACAGCATTTATCAACTCAATTCCGAACCATCATCAAAAACAAGAAAGAAAATCTTGCGAAATTCCAGCGACAGAAGGAAAGCAACGGAGGTTCCTTTGAGACTTGAGAGCCCTGGCTACATATTCTTCGGTCTGAAAGTTTACAACCTCAAAATATAAAAATAAAATGTTTGCCCTCTCCAAAAAACAAATCGTTCCTGTGATTACCGGTTTGACCAAATTTATAGCCTGACACTCTTCTTTTCATGGGAACAAGAATTAACTTTTTATATATATACTGAGAAAATATACACTAACTGGCAGCTTTTTATATATATATATATAGAGAGAGAGTTCTTTCCTCAGGTTTTTATGTTGGTTACGTTTATGACCGGCGATAAATTGAGGCAAGGTTTGTCTGGTTTTATGGCTTTGTTCCCATTTCACTTTCTTCCAACCGATCTTTGAGTTCTGGCAGCTTTTCCCTTCTCTCGTTCTTGCTTGGAATTCCCACTTAGCACTAAAAATGCTGCCTTCGGTCAGCCCAGGTTGCAATGAGTAAGGAGAGAAAAGCCATATTTTCTGATCAGGGCCTTTGTTTTTGGTTTCCCCGCATGGAGATCTTGGAGCAGTGGGTTCAATAAAACTTAAAGGGTTATTAAATAGCCTGCTTCTCTGTTATGTGCTGAAAGCAATAAAGAAAAATGAGAGAACCACCCTGGAAACGAGTTAGCCGTAAGTACCCCCATTTCACAAAGCAAAACACAGAACACAGAATAACACAGTTGGAAGGGACCTTAGAGGTCTTCTAGTTCAACCCCCTCCCCTGTTCAGGCAGGAACACCCAGTGTTGGGCTGTTGCCGGTTGACCAGTTCTAGCAAACCAGTACAAATGATGATTGATTGGCCCCGCCCTATCCGTCTTACATTTCCTTCTTCTGCAGCTCAGCTGATTTGCATGGAAAAATGGATTCCCGCACCTCAGCTGTTCTACTTACTGGGGAGGGCTGGAAGGATGAGCTGGAGAGGTTCAAATTGGTGTTTATTGAATGCTGTGCATGCAAATCATGCGCTCACTGAACTGGTTGTTAAACTGGTTGTAGCCCACCCACTGCCTACACCATTTCAGATAAACGGTTGCCCAATGTCTTCTTTAAAATCCCCACTGTTGCAGCACCCACACCGCCTTCGGTCCGATCTAAGCATAGTATATAAAGCCATACATTGCAATGTCCTACCTGTCAATGAATACTTCAGCTTCAACTACAACAACACAATAGATACGAACAATAGATACAACAATAGATAGCAAACAATAGATACAAACTTAATCGCACCAAACTTGATGGCAGGAAATACGACTTCAGCACCAGAGAGGTCAATGCCTGGAATCGTCTACCTGACTCTGTGGTTTCTTTCCCAAACCCCAAAAACTTTAACCTTAGACTGTCTACTATTGACATCACCCCTTTCCTAAGAGGTCTGTAGGCGACGTGCATGAGCGCACCAACGCGACCCTGTCCTATTGTTTCTTTTAAAAAAGAATATACATAGGTACATAAGTATTGATACAAAAATGAAAAGGATAATAGAACATTCGTTAACTGTTATAAATGAATTAATAAATAAAATTAACTTCTGGTGGCAGACTGTTCCATTGGTTAATTGTTCTCAGTGTCAGGAAATTTCTCCTTAATTCCAGGTTGCTTCTCTCCTTGATGAGTTTCCACCCCTTGCTTCGTGTCTTGCCTTCAGGGGCTTTGGAAAATCAATTGACCCCACCTTCTTCTTTGTGGCAGATCCTTAGACATTGGAAGGCTGCTATCATATTACTCTTAGTCCTTCTGTTTATTAGACTAGACCTATCTATTTCTTGCAACTGTTCTTCATATGTTTGCCTCCAACCCCTTAATCAACTTTGGACTAGATGACCTACAAGGTCCCTTCCAACTCTGTTAATCTGGTAATCTCAGAAGTCCCCTCTCTAGTTCTCTGAAAAATAAAAACAAGCAAGGAGACAAGTGTTTTCCTGACTCACAAGTCGTTGTTACTGTAACCTTACAATCAAAGCAGTGTTAATATCCATGATTTGTATGTAGTGCCTCTTGTGTGCACTACCTGGAAGGGCTGATGACAGAAGCAAGGGAGGAAGGAAAGTCAACATTTCCCATTTTCTCTTATTTTCTCTCCTGACTGTTTTTAAGGGGATTGTGACGTATCAAACAAAATCAAGTTCAAATAAATTGAAGTATTTGCCTTCAAACTCATCTTCTCCTTCCCGTTGTCCCGTGCTCTTTAAATTTTAAGACGTGTGTGTTCCCATGGATTCAAATTCTCCTTCCAGAATAACTGATGTCTGGTCTCTTCCAAGGAGTTGCCACCAGTCTCTGCTTCAAATCCCAAGAGGAACATTTGTGCTTCCGTATTTGAAGGCATCTGGGCAGCTCTATACAAGGAGGGCCCTTCTCAGTTCATCTACATTCTACAGCACCGCACAAAGTTTTATGTTCATGGTTATAAAAGGATACAATCTCCCTGTGTCATTTAAACTATTCTGTGACACACAATTTTAATTTCAGAGCTCTTGTAAATTTCATGTTCGTGTAAACAAGCTAGTAATTTGCAAAAGCTAGACTCCCCTAATAAAACAAGATGATTTGGAAGGCCCAGCAGAACCAAGAATCTAAAAACTTATGGACGTACTCGTCAATCTAAATCTGATCTGTGTCAGCTTTATAATTTTCTTGCCTTTCTTTTGGCAGCTAAATAAAAAATACAAGGTGTGTAATCTATTTACTGAGCTTCTTATAATCTCTTTCATCCTTTTTGTTGTTTTGTTGACTGTTTTGAAGATTTTGAATTTTGTAATCATCTTAAACCATCTGGGCTATTAGATTTTGTAGAACAGCAGACAAAATTGGGTGGCGGAATTAAATGCATCATCAGCTTAGAATCATTATGTTACCACAAGCGATCCAAGTCCAACTGCACTTGAATTCCATTAATTCTGGTGCCCATTTAGTATTGAACTTGAGTTGACTAAATTCTTGTGTATGGGCTTGGCCAATAAATTTTGAATTACGACTTAATGTATCGTCCTGATCCCTTGCACCTGACATTAATCTAGTCTACTCAAGTTTAATATTAAATTGGCATCAGAAAAGGAGTTCAAGAGGGGTTGGGCTTGGACCATTTGTGGCAATGTGATGACTCTAAGTTGATGATGTGTTTAACTCCGCTCTCCCAGCTCTATCTGCTCTTTGTTTACGGTTTCAAGTCATTGTCTTTAACCGAAAGATTGAAAATCTGCATTTTTTTATCATCTTCAAATTTTCTTAAATGTGTACATGTCTGGGTTAGGACTGGGTTGATTTACAGTTACACAGGAGACCTGAGCGGAAACTAAGGAACCAGATTAATCTGAACAAATATCTCAAAACCAAGCAGTGGTAAACTGCTTGTCCATATGTCTTGGCCACGTAAACTACATAGATTAAATCATAGATTAAACCATTAAATCTCCTCGAAACAAAGTGAATTTCTCCTCTTCTTCCTCCCTTTCTCTCCTCCCCCCCCCTCTCACAATTGGAGTTATCTTTCCAAAAGATAACCCTTCTTGGATGAGAAGACCTCATGACAAGGTAGGATCATGAAATAATTACTTAATAAATTGTACTACCAGGCTAACTGTATTAAATGTTTGGTTGAAGTGAACCAGGGTACCTAAAGTAGACAGATAATTTTATTTTAGGAGAACTTATTGATTAAAGGTTTGCTTTGATGAACTGGGCTAGCTAAGCCAGTCTTTTAAAATATAGGAAGGTCTAAAACTAAGAGTTCACAATCTGTATGGATGCAAAAAATGTAAGTCCAACAAACTTTGAATTTGAGTTCAGTCTCAGAAGAAGCATTCTGACAAATGAAAACTCAGAATGCCTCTTCCAAAAGTTCTATCTCAAAAGAAAAAATCTCTCTCTCTCACACACACACACACAAACACATACACACACACACACACACACTACAGACTAAATCAGAATGCCTCTTCCAAAGCATTTAGAGGGAACTTTCACTGGCAGACCATGCCGAAAATAAATAGAAATATCCCTTTTCTCCTTGATGCTGCTTTTCTTCCCTTCATTTAGGTAGACCTCATTTGACTTTAACTCATGATATATCGCCGTAAGATTTCTTGAATTGTACAAGAATATTAGAAGCACCCGATCGTCTGAAAGAAGCCCTTGTGTAATATCATTCCACTTTCTTTTTCCACTTTGTCTGCAGATATTCTACATTTCCAAAAAGATAACATCCATCTTTAGCAGACAGGAAAAGCAAGAGGGAGTAAGAGATGAATGAAGCCGAATTCTCACACCCTCCAGAATCCAGCTCCCGGCCAACGGTTCCTGGTCCCAGGGAATTGTGAGAACTGCAATCTCAGCAGATCTGGAGGTCACCAGATGGTGGAAGACTGCTTGAATACTAATCAAACAGCCATCAAAAGGTGAGGAGAGTTGAAGATGTGTGGAAAAGAGCTACCCTCTTCCCTTTAGACACAGGACACAAATATTAGAAGTTAAGCCTTCCAATATTCAAAATCTCACACCAAGAGTCTGAGCATCGCAGGTTGACATCCCTTGGCCAGAGAAAAGTAGTTTGGTGTGAGCTATGATTTTTTTTTTTTTAAAGGAAGGTAGATGTGGTAGAATCTGGCCTTGAGTTATGGGAGAGGGGAGTGAAGAGAAACACCAGTTTTGAATTGTTGCTATGCACAAAGCAAAAAAAGGTTCCTCCCTAATTCTTCACCGTGCTTTATCCTGGCAAGATTCTGTCTATTAGGCGATCAGCAACGAACAAACTACTCTGAGCACTAACATGTGTTGTTATTGGTTTCCCACGCCCGACAACAGAGCGACAAAAGACCATAAGCATTTCATATCCTCAAGGAAATAAAAGTCCAGTTTTGGATTTTCCCTCCTCCCTTATCTAAAAAGCCCAAAGACACCATTTTCATGTAACGGACGAGAGAGGGCAATAACAAGGAGTTTTTCTAACCTGTCAGTAAAAAATAAAATAAAAATAACCTCCTTACACCCCCACACCCCCTTCTCTCAATTCCCTTCTCTTCCCCTTCTTTCCTTTCCCCCACAAGTGGTTGCTTCAGGTGGAATTGCGAGAAATGTCAGCCTTGATCCAAGCTGGCTGGCCCCAAGGAAGGGGAAAAAAGAGAGAGCCAAAAAGCAAAAATCTCATGGATGGATAAGCTCCAAGACCTTAGGAGAGGCCAGGCCCCACCGCAGCCAAGCCAACCTTGGCAATAACCGTCTCCGCAGAAAATGATGAGCAGCTCCATAAATCCAGCCTCTTCCTCTTCACCCGGGCTCATTACGGCACTCCGGATTCTCTGGACAGCCGTAATTCTGCCAGCAGATATCCGGGAATCACCTTGTCAATACCCAGCGGTGCCCGCCTCTTCCACTACCGCTTGCCCCTACTACGCGGCCCCTCGGATGCGATTTTGGCTGACCTTTGATCTGCGGCAGCTTTACTCTCATCACCAAAGTGCAAGTTGGAGAGCCATAAAATTGCAACCTCTTGGAGGCAAGAGGGAACGCTAAAGCTCCCCTAACTGGGGAAGCTAACCTTTGGTAATGGCTTTCCTCATTGATGGGAGGAAGCGGAGAGAGAGGGAGAAAAGAGGGGAAGGGAAGAAGAAGCTCAGGCAGAAAACAAACACAAGCAAGGGGTATGGCAGCCCCTTGTGTTAAAAAGATTTGGGGAGGGGGGTGGAGGGCAGATGGGGGTAGGGGAACCAGAGAGGAAGCAACAGCAAGCGGCATCTATCCATTCGCTCAGTTTCAGCTCTCCTTTGGGTAGCCGATGGATTGAATTGTGGGGTCCTCAATGTTCTCTGAACTGAATCTACCATTATCAGTGGTAGAAGGCGGTTGCGGAGAGGAGGAGGAGGAGGATGTAGAGTCCTTGGAACTCTCTGGGCTTGGTGGTTTTCTTGCAGACATTTCATCACCCAACTAGGTAACAGTGCTGGAAGGGATGCTAATTAATGCTAGTTAAGACATTGTAGGTTCAGTTGGATTATTTAGGTGATAGCTGCATCTTTTCATGAGTGCAATTGCTAGGGAGGGAGGGAGGAAGGAAGGGGAAGGAAATGGGAATGAGGGAAGGAAGGAGGGAGATGGAAAGGAGGACAGGAGGGAAGGAAGGAAGGGATAAAAAGCAATGAAACAGAAAAATATCAAGGCTTGTTGTGCAGCAAGCAAAGCTGGTAAAACATGAAACATTTAAAAACCTGGCACAACACGAATGCTGCAAACTCCCTGAAGGAGGGAGGAGATATTAATGAACATGCCCTGGAATTAGTCGCCTGGGATCTCAAAGAAAGCAACTTGTCTAGGTACAAGGGTTATATTTATCATGAAGGCAAAAACATTTGCCCCCCCACCCCCCCAGCTGCTGGAAACGCGGGACAAGGGCTAACTTTCAAGAGGCAGCCCTGGGGACCCACTCCCCTTCCTTGCTCGGGTAAGAATGCTGGGCTTTCAGGATGGAAACCCCTGCCAAAGTGACACAGAGGCCGTCCTTGGCTTCGTTTAGCGTCTGTTCAAAGTTAAGACGGCACTGAAAAAGTCCCTGACGACCACTTTTTGCGCTGACAACCGTCGCAGCACCTCCAGGGTCACGTGATCAAAATCCAGGCGCTTGGCCACTGACCCCACATTTACAACAGCCGCTTGTCCTGGGGGTCCTGCAATCCCTTTTTGTCAATAGATTCATTTAATGACCGGATCATTGTCTTAACACCTGCAGGGATCTCTTCCCCGCCCTGCTTACCAACGGTGGCAAGGAAAGGAATCAACATTCGCTTGGCCAATATCTCGCTTAGCAATGGAAGTCTTGAACTCGGTTGCAAGTTTGTAAGTCGAGGACTGCTGGCACAGTTTAACCATTTTGCCCCAGAGAGCTTTTCCAGAGACCGTTGTCTCCTTTAAGGCGCCAAGGATAGAACAGAGGGGAGAGAAGACAGAAAGGTGTTTCGGTTCCTGTAACATTTAACCTGACAGCGCCGATGAAGGGTGAAGAAAGGGAGACCACAGAGGGGCTTTTACCGTTGACACCGGAGCCTTGTCAAATCAGGTATCTGCTCTGCAACTTTGATGAACCAAGAGCGCTGGGTCAAAGGAAGCTGAGGGGGATTGGGAGCAGCACAGGAGAGAGAGGGGAGAGGGGAAGAGAGAGAGAGAAAGGGAGGGGGGAGAGAAATAGAGAGGGGGGGAGAAAGAAGGAGGGAGGGAGGGAGAGAGGGGGAGGGGCAGAAGGAGAAAGGGAGAAGAGAGAGAGAGAACAGAGAGAAGGAGGGAGGGAGAAGCAAGGAAGGGAAGGGGAGAGAAAAATAGAGGAGGAGAGAGAAAGAAGGAGGGAGGGAGAGAACAGAAAGAGGGAGGGAGAGAGAGAGAAAAGGAGGGAGGAGAACAGAAAGAAGAGAGAGAGGGAGAAAAAAAGAAAAGAACCAAACACAGCAAATACCAAGGACCCATAGTTTATCCTTGAGCTACAATATTCTCTTCTACTGCTTCCTTTCCTTCCCTTCCTTCCTTCCTTCCTTCCTTCCTTCCTTCCTTCCTTCCTTCTCCTAAACCATGATTAGGGAATGGTGACTATGAGATCGAGAAAGAAACATTAAAAGTCAATAGGAGAAAGTAGCTGGGTTATCACTCTTTCCATATCAGAAGAAATGCTGCCCTGAATATTGCTAGTCTGGATACCCCTTGTGAATAACTGGTCCTCGGACGTTACCAAAATAGACTAGGATCATGGTTTATTGGTCCTTGCCCAAGGCAAACACACCAATGCTTCTTATTAATAACCGAGACTGCATATTTAAGCAGAGCCCACATCGTCAGTGGGTTGAGAAAGAGGCCAGAAGGTTGGTGAAGCATTTGGCATTTACATTTAAGCAAATTTGGATACTTTCCCCACCTGTCCTACACTGATAATGTTATCTAGCATGGCCATGAAACATTTGCAACCTCAAAACCTGGCTGGGAGAATTCCACAATTCAGGAAAAAGGTTTGAAGTCCCCTCTAATACCGAGATGGGGGTTTTATGTGAATATATACCTTTTCCTCCATTTTAGTTAACCAACGAATCCTGCTTCAAGCTCTAACATTTCAGTAGAATGTACACAAAAGCTAAGTAGGTAACCGTTAGGAAGGTTCCTTCCTTCCTTCCTTCCTTCCTTCCTTCCTTCCTTCCTTCCTTCCTTCCTTCCTTCCTTCCTTCGAAAAGAAAACTAGAAATCTTGGACCCACATATTTGCAATGCCGCATGCTATTACGAAATAGAACTAGGAAATGAAACACAATTTTAAAAAATGTTGAGAGCTACGTGCGGAGTTGCTCAGAGTTCCAGATTCAAATTTTCGGGGATGTGAGGAGGTGGGATGAGGAGGTTGGACCACTTGTGTCCTTCAAAGCCATCCAATCTCATAACAGAATCCTTTTTTTAAATAAAAAAAAATTAGGCCGTAAGCTTCCTTCAAAAGATGCCAGCAAACAACAGTGAAGGAAAGTGGAAGGCAGGGGAGAGAAAGATGGAAGGAGGGAGGGAGGGAGAGGGAGAAAGAGAGGGAGATGGAGAGAGAGAGAGAGGGAGGGAGGGAGAGAAAGAAGCAGGGAGGGAGGGAGGCAGAGAGAGAGATGAGAAAGAGGGAGGGGGAGAAAGAGAGAGAGGGAGGGAGAAGTATTGGGAATCACAAGGCCTTAAAATCCCTCTGGGGGAAGGAAAAAAAAGACCCCTTGAAATAACAAGGGGTCAGTTGGACGGTGCTCGTTGCTAGGCAACGGGAGTCACCAAACATCTTGATAACATTTAAGGCAGAAGAATAGATGGTGGGGAGGGAACAAGCTGATGAATGAAGCCGCTTCCGTGGTAATGAGAGCAAGTACCCAAATGTATCTGTGTTTTTTAAAGGCCAAGAGAGACATTAGGCTCGCCGGGAGCTTCCCAAAGCAAAATAAATAAAAATAAAAATAAAGAATAATAAAGAAAAGAAAAAAGGAAAAGAAGAAAAGAAAAATCACGGCTTTCCTTTGTGAGAGGGAAGAAGCAAACCAGGATGGGCACTTCCAATGCGTCACCTCTTCAGCAGATGGGGCACGAGTAAGTAGCCCTCAACTTACGAGTGCAATTGAGCCCAAAATTTCTGTTGCTAGGTGAGACAGTTGTTAAGTGGGTTTTGCTCCATTTTACAACCTTTCTTGCCCCAGCTGAGAGGATGGGGGGGGGGACCTGGCCCAAAGTCACCCATAAGGTGGGACTAGAACTCACCGTCTCCTGGTTTCAAGCCTGATGGTTTAACCGTTAACCTTAAACCCATCGTCTTTCATAGTAACCCAATCACTCCAGGCAGTGCACAACCAAGACGAATAACCAACTGTGTGTCTAAAAATTAATCCTTATTTTCTTTGGAAGGTAAAATGGGCTGGCATTTTTATCCACCTTCCATCTGGAGTTTTGCTCGCCCACTGATGCTCCCTAGCAATTCTCCAATAGTTTGGACACACCTCTATACCCAGAGGGATGACCCTCCCCCCCTCAAAGGAATCAGAAATCACCACCTGCTATATACCTGAACTAGGATCACAGCAAAATATCCCCGGCAAATAGATGGTGAAGGAATGGAGCTAGTGACAGATTTTATTTTCCTGGGCTCCAAGATCACTGCAGATGGGGACTGCAGCCAAGAAATCAAAAGACGCTCGCTTCTGAGGAGGAAAGCTATGGAAAATGTAGACAGGATACTAAAAAGCAGAGACGTCCCTCTGCCAACAGAAGGGCGTAGAGCCAAGGCTGTGGTTTTCCCAGTTGCAATGCATGGTTGGGAAAGTTGGACCCTAAGGAAGGCTGAGCGCCAAAGAATGGAGGCCTTTGAACTCTGGGGCTGGTGGAGAAGACTCCTGCGAGGCCCTTGGACTGCAAGGTTATCCAACCGGTCAGTCCAAGAGGAGATCAACCCTGGCTGCTCTTTAAAAGGCCAGATCCTGAAGAGGAAACTCGGAGAGTTTGGCCACCTCATGAGAAGGAAGGAAGGACTCTCTGGAGAAGAGCCGAATGCTGGAAACGAGTGAGGGCAACAGAAGAAGAAGGGGACAGCAGAAAAGGAGGGGGGTGGATGGAGTAACCAAAGCAGTCGGCGTGAGCTTAAAGGGACTCCAGAAGATGGTAGAGGACCGGAAGGCCTGGAGGAACATTGTCCAGGGGCTCGCAATGACTTCACAACTTCACAACTAACAACAACAGGATCACAACTTGTATGTATTTAGTGGTCTCCATGGTGCTGAAATAGGTTGCTTTCTTTTGGGAAGTCCAACAATTTCCAGATGGATTCCATGGTTGTTGTTTTTTTTTAAGATGGATCCCCATGACGGTTCCTACAGATCCCTTTCAGGTTCCAAAGAACCCGGTTCTGTCTTAATCCTGTTTATTTAAAGAGTTCTGAGCATTTCGGGTCTTCCTTTGAGGATACATTACAGCTTATTCCATTCCATGGTGGCCGCACTAATCCATTCGCCCCGTTTTCACACCTCAACATAAAACCTTCAGATGGTTCTTTCCCACCCTAGACACGGCTCAAGGGATCGTCAAAGAGACGGTTGCAGGAAAGAGGCCCTGTTTGATGGCTAAACCTGGTGTCTCTCTGTTCTGACCCAGGCTTCCCAAGATCACGAAGCCGACTCCTTGTCCCGATAAAATCCTTTTTATTTAGGTTAAAGGGAATTCCTCTCCAGCAAAGTCCCGGCAAACGGTCTTTCATGAGATTTCACAACTACAGACCTTTTTCAGGCTTGGAGAGTTGCCAGGTCAATATCTTCCAGGCACCACACTGTGGCAGACAATACTTGGCAAGAAGTCAGGAATGGATCTTCGCCCTCATGAATTGAACTAATTGTCTCCTACAAACCCCACTCCCCTTTTGCTCCCCTTTATTCCCTATGGGAGGGGCCATTCACTGTCCACCTGAGCCTTTACTTCTGAGTCGACCCTTGTTCCTTAACTGTTCCCTTCTCCTGGCAGCTCTGTGCAGGTACACACTGGGAACAGGCTCCAGCTGTTCTTCTTCCCCACTGATCTCTGACTCCGAAGGCAGCTGATAACTGTCGGACGGCCCTGGCCCCATCTCTGCTTCTGATGCAGAGCCCTCGCCAGAGCCTCCCCCAGACTCCAGGACTGGCCCATGTTCTTCCCCAACCTCCTCACTGTCCCGAGTCTGCTGCCAGCTCCGTGGCCACCGGAGGGCTTAAATTAGCCTAAATAAAAGGGGTTTTCTCAGGATAAGGAGTCTGCTTTGTGATTTTGGGAATCCTCGGTCAGAACATTTTGAGTATTATGGGCGACAAACATAAGCCCTCCAGATACTGAAGAGGAATGAAGTGATCTGGGAACCTGCAGGAACGAAACCAACAACAACAGTCTCCCTCTTCTTGCCAATTAGCAGAATTCTGCAATTGGCAAAGGGTCACATCGCGTTAGTATCAATTAAGGTTCTTTTCATGGATCGCTCAAACTACTCGCTCACAGAGGCTTGGAAGGAAGGGGAAGAAAGAAGTCCAATCCAAGCCCATATTTCTAGGGCCCCAACCACAACACAGCTCTCTCCTCTGGGGTCTTTCCATGATAAGGTTACCGAGGCAAGCGAAGGTTTGACCCGTTGCAAAGCACAACATCAACTCAGCGCCTTTGTAAATTAGGTCTTTATCATTTATATTTCACAGCCTATCATAATTAGTATGTCCATACTGAAGATATTACCTAGTTGGGTCATGAAATGTCTGCAAGAAAACTGCCCAAGAGCTATACTGCATGTAAATAGTGAGCAAGTCTCATCCAGTAGCACTGATGATGTTACTTAGTGGGGTATATAAATGCCTGCAAGAAAACAATCAAGCTCAGAGCTACTGCATATAAACAGGCACAAGTCACAGCCACTAATACTGATGATGTTCCCTAGTTGGGTAATGAAACTTTTGCAAGAAACCCAACCAAGGTCAGAACTACTGTATATTTAACAGGGAGCAAGTCACACCCACTAGCATTGAGGATATTACTTAGTTGGGTAACAAAATGTCTACAAGAAAACAGTCAAGGTCAGAGAGCACCAAGGATCTCACAATGCTCCTCCTCCTGCTGCACTTCACAAACCCCACTCCTTTCTAGCACTGATGATGTTCCCTAGTTGGAGAATGCAACGTCTGCAGGGAAACCAAGCAAGCTCGGAGCTACTCTCTGTAAACAGGGAGCAATTCACATCCACCAGCCATGATGGAGTTATTTAGTTGGATATAGAAACATCTGCAAGAAAACAACCCAGCTCAGAGAGCCTTGAGGAGTCCAGGGTTCAAATATTCTCTTCTATGGGTGGTTCCACCCAGCACCATTTCCATTTCCCAGCCTTTCTCAACCACACTGAAATGACTAATATGCTTGTTTTTCTTCCCGCGTACCTTCAGTTCTCCTTCCTGTTCATCATGAGAGGCACATCACCCTTGAGCATTCTAGCTATTCCAGGAGTAACAAAATTCTCTACACCTCTGCGCTGGAGAACACAAAAAGCAGAGGAAGGATTGCTATTCCCCCCACTGCCAAACGTCCATCCCCACTCAGGAATCCAGTTCCCTGTTTTGTGCATGTCAGGGTTTTGCAAAACAACAACAACAGCCCTTGAACTGAAACAAGAGCTACCTGGCATCCCAACTGTCATTTTGTTTTTCTTTGTATCCACCCCTCCAATGGCACCAGAGGCTTCCCCTCTCCCCCCCCCCATTGCAACCACAGAGAAGAGAGAGGAACAAAAGGAGAGAGGGAGAAAGAGAAGAGAGAAGGAAGAGAACAAAAATGAAGAAGAAAGAAGAAGAGACAGAATAACGGCTTTATTTCAGTCCAGCACCTGATGGGCAATGCTGGGCGCTTCTATCAGTCAATGCAGTTTTGCATTGGATCTCTAACCTAGTTGGAAGGATATCAGGAAGGTCGGTGACGTGGGGAGATAAAGGGCAGAACCGTGGCATGGGACAGGTATAAATGTCAGGACCAAAGCACGCAGATCTGATGCTATTTTTGGATCAGGGGACCTTCCCTGCTTGCAGAACCCCTTCTTGAAGGGCGGACGGTTACGGAATATGAAATATAAATATATACACAGCGACATACATCGCTTGGACATTCTCTGTGTGGATGGCAGGGCAGGGAGGGGCATCTCCTAACACAGAGATTGGCAATCTCAAACACTCAAAGAGCCACAAAAGTCCAGTTCTCCCACCATAGAGTCTCCTCCTAGTGTGACATCCTTTTTCCTATTCCTTTTTCCTAACCAAAAGCCCTATCAATTGTGGAGCCAACCAGAAAACCTGCCCCTTGCCATGGAGTCTCCTCCTGGCTCACCGTGCTTTCCTTCCCCACCCCCCTACAACTGGAAGCTCCTCTCAAAATTGTGGCGCCGACCGGCGACAGAGGGATGAAAGAGCCGCATGCAGTTCCAGAGCCTCATGGAGCCTGATGGCCTTAGCTCCCGCCTGACTCAACAAACATAACCATCAAGAAATGCAATGCAGTCCATTCTCATTTCCCTGGTTCCTGACAAGGAATTCAACAATGGCGTTCAACCGGGTTCACATGAAACATGGTTTGGGGTTCCCAAGGAAGGATGCACTAATGTCAACCATGCAACCAATCTGTTGCCTCGATCCAAATTGCTCATTCCAGAGAAGGAAAGATACTGCAGGAGGGGCAGAACTTGGGTGCGGAGTCAAAAGAGGAATCAGCCTAGATTCCCTATGTAGTCGCAAGAGGAATCAGTCCCACTCTTCTTGAACTCCATTGACCCTTATCTAACTCCAAGTGGGTGCTAAATATGATTGAGAAGATTCCAGTGACAATAAATTGGTTGAATTGCACCATCATGCATGGACCTGGGTATTTATGCCTGACAGAGACACACCTTTTTAAAAATAGTCCCTTTCTAGGACACTTAGGAAACGGAACCATCCTGGAATTAGTTTGGTTTCTGTTCAGGAAAGAGTTTCCTACTCTGAACCAATGGAAAAGCAAAGCGGGGTGGGATACATTTTTAATCCTACTCACAACTCCCGGTAACCAAAAAGGGGGAAGAGGTTGGCTTCCTCCAGAGAGGTTCCTTCAAAAGAGGATGTTAAAAACTACCACCATCAGCTCCATGGTGTGAACTTGGGAGACACAGATGGAGAAAGCAAATAGTTAACTGGCTAAGTAGCCTAATTAAGAGTTGCCAATTTAATTAGAGCCAGGAATATTAATGCTCCTATTTTGGTGGGGAGGATATGGCAAATAACACCCTTCCTTCTCTCTCTCTCTCTCTTCTCTCTCTCTTTTCTTCTTTTTTTAAAAAAGAGAGATGCTCTCTTTCCAGCCACCTCATCAGAGGCAAAGGAAGGGGGGGGGTTGAGAGGGATGCCTCCCCCTCTTCCCCCTCCCCCAAGCTCTTGCAAGCTGACACAACACTACCCAGGTTTGCAATGAAGAACTTGTCAGCAATCAAGCTAGCGGAAGCTAATTAGCTGGCAGGTTAATGAGTGTGATGGCTCTTGACAGTGCTTTGTTGCAAGCCTCAACTGTATTTAAACAATAAATGATTATTACTTAAATGCGGCAGCATCAGGAAGCTTGTAAACAATAAGGATTGGATTGTATTTGAAGCTGGGAGGAAGCCACAGGCTGGGCAAGAGAGGTTTCCAGGGGTCCACTTTGATTCAAGCAGGACTTCAGCTTCTTAAAGGCCCTCCTGAATGGAGCTCAGGAAGGGTGGCTGTATCCTTAGTAAGATGCTGTCCCTTACTAAGACCACATCTCTAGTACTGCATCCAGTCTTGGTCGCCACACTATAAAAAAGATGTTGAGGCTCTAGAAAAAGTGCAGAGAAGAGCAACCAGGAGGATGAGGGGACTGGAGGCTGANAAAAAAGATGTTGAGGCTCTAGAAAAAGTGCAGAGAAGAGCAACCAGGAGGATGAGGGGACTGGAGGCTGAAACATAGGAAGAACAGGAACTGAGCTTGGCTAATCTAGTGAAGAGAAGGACCAGGGAGACAGGATGGAGGTCTTCCAATATTTGAGGGGCTGCCATGGAGAGGAGGACGGGGTCAAGCTATTCCCCAAAGCAACTTTGAAGGCCAGACAAGGAATAATGGATGGAAACTGATCAAGGAGAGATTCAAACCTGCAAATAAGGATAAATTTTCTAATAACGGGAAGGTAAGAACTTGATAGGTAGACAAAAATGCCAGACCCAGTCTGAACATCTGGCTGACTGTGTGATGAATAATAATAATATAAACTTCCTTTTCTAATATGTCCAACCTTCCATCTTTAAGATATTTTTTTTTTAAATTGGGGAAAAGACTGAATAATAGAAAAGAGCTAGCTTTCTTTTGTAATCCCAAAAGGAGAGGTAACTTCGTCATTGTGTTTAGATTTGCTGTATATAGGAAATCAGAAATCTGCCTTTTGTATTTTTTTATTTCTTTCTAAACTTTTCCTTCCTTCCTTCCTTCCTTCCTTCCTTCCTTCCTTCCTTCCTTCCTTCCTTCCTTCCTTATCTCTTCTTCTTCTTCTTCTTCTTCTTCTTCTTCTTCTTCTTCTTCTTCTTCTTCTTCTTCTTCTTCTTCTCCTCCTCCTCCTCCTCCTCCTCCCCTTCTCCTTCTTCTCTTCTCTCTTGTCTGCTTTGCTTGCTCTTCGTTTGCATTCCTTTTTATGCTCTTGGCAAACATTTCAATTTAAAATAAATCATGTTTATTTATTTTTTTAACAAATAGCATTTCAAAAAGGGACTTCAGCTGAAGAATAAAGCTTGGGATACTAGCAACTGGCACGCAGGCTGAGCCGGGAAGAAAAATGCTCTTCACCCATCTCAAATTCGATGCTTTGTAGAGTGAGGGAGGGGAGCGAGGAGTGGGGGCAGGGGACAGGAATTATTTATAGATATAGATATAGATATTTTTACTACCCTTGTATATTGCAATGTTATTTCCTTTTTCTCACACACTAGCAAAAGTCCATTTTCACAACTGCTATAAAGTGACATGTTCACAGCTAGTAAAACAGCTCCATAAATAGCTGAGCAAAACCCGAAAGCTCTCTTATATCCTTTTCCTCCATAAAAACCCGAAGTGAACCGGTGATTTTCTGTGGCGGTTTTGTAAGGAGACAGAAACATTATGAGCGCTCATACGTCCTGACTATCATTTGCCACAAGCAATATCTGTCAGTATTAAATAAAGCTGCATTATAAATGTAAACAAAACAGCCGCCATCTACCAAATGAGCTGTCCGCCATTGCTGGAGGCGGAAACTCAACCTTTCTTATTGACTTTGGCTCTTTATTTACCCTCCTCCATGGAAAGGCACTGATTTGCTGTCTCTCTCTCTTTCCTCCTCCTCTCTCTCTTTCACTCTGTTCCTGTCTTTCTCTCTCTGTCTCTTTTTCCTTCCTTTCTTTTTTCTCTCTCACTCTGTTTCTCTTTCACTCTCTCTGTCTCTTTCTCAGTCTCTTTTTCTCTTTCTTTCTCTCTTTCACTCTCTGTCTTTCTTTCTCTCTGTGTCTCTCTCCTCTCTTTCTCTCTTTCATTCTCTCTCTTTTATTCTTTCTTTCTTTCTCCTCTCTCTCTCTCTCTCTCTTTTCCTCTCTGTCTCATTTGCCACTCTGGGCCCCTGCATCACCCACACCAGCAAAGGCCAGTGATAAACAAAGGTCAAAATGGTGATCCCATTAGGGAGAGCGAAAGAGGGAGAGGGAGGGAGAGACAGAGAAGACAGAAATCAACCAACCAAAGACACATTGGAGGAATTTTGACAGAGAGGGGGATTTGAATTTTAAAACAGAAGACCCAAACAAAATTCATCATAGGGAGATTTAAACGTACACAATTAATTGGTGGGGAAAGAGAAACGAAGGGAGAGCTTGGGATCTCTGAAAGGGGCTGGTGGTCTCTCTCTCCCTCTCTCTCTCTCTCTCTGTGTATGTGTGTGTGTGTTGTGGTGTCTTTGTGCAGGCAACATAACGGGGTGTCAGTTCTTTTGCAACAGATGCCGTGATGCCCCAAATGGAGGAAGGGCTGCATTTGGAATGGGAATTGACTGTTGGAAAGGAAAGCAAGGAGCTCGTTCTCCCAGGAATTGTGATGGGCTTGGGGCAGGAAGAAGTGAGTCCAATGGGATGCGGACAGAAGAGGACAAGCAGGGATCAAATCTGGCTGTCATCAAAAGGAGAGAGAGAAAGAGAGAGGAAAAGAGAGGAAGAGAGAGAAAGAAAGAGAGAAAAAAAGAGAGAGACAGAAAGAGAGAGGGAGAGAGAGAGAAAGAAAAAGAGAGAGAGAGAGAAAGAGAGAGATGGAAACTGGACTGGGCATGATAGGGAGGGGTGTCTAGTCCACTGCATTGCTCAGAAGCAAGAGTTTTAAAGGCTGAAGTTGCTGTAAATAAGGTTTGCATTCGATAGGCAGCCCTCACTGGAATTCTTCCACAATGGCTTCTTAGCTTTTCTGCAATACAATGGCTTACCAGGAGTTCCTGGATTCTGGGGTGCCTGCTTTTACTGGCTCTACTCTGGCTTTCAGAGGAGAAATCTGACAGGGTGAAGCCGACATCTCTACCCCCAACAACAGAGTTATCCAAAGGAACCCTCCGACCTCGTGCAACATGCTAAGTCCTGGTTGGCAAAACACACAATGGATGTCCTTTATTTAAAATACCAAGGAGGGATGAATAAATCAGATTATGAGTGAGTCGGTTCAGATGACCAGCTGGGCTTCTCACAATAAGATGGACAACTGCGCAACTGCCTCTGAGTCTAGACTGCCATTTTATGCAAATCCAATCTGTAAGTTCTGAGCATCTCCCCAAAACTATGTAGTGATGTCCCCCCAGCTTAAAAAATATTGAGGAAGGGAAGGTGCAGAGGAAATTAGTGCTGTTCATTGGAATCCCAAGTTATTATGATGGGGGGGGGGCGAGAGAGAGAGAGAAATGACAGATTTAGAGATAGACAGACAGACAGACATAGATTTAGAAAGCTGTAGATAGATAGTAGATTGAAAGAGAGAGAGAAAGAAAGATAGAAAAAGAGAGAGATGAGGGAGGTGATAGATTTAGAGATAGAGACAGACAGACAGAGATTTAGAAAGATGGAGATAGATAGATGATAGATTGAGAGAAAGATATTAAGAGAGAGAAATGAGAGAGAGAGGTGGTCAATTTAGAAAGAGAAACAGAGAGATGAGAGATGTGATAGATTTCAAGAGAGAGACAGAGAGAGATGATAGATTTAGGGATAGATAGAGACAGACAGACAGACAGACAGACAGAGATTTAGAAAGATAGAGATAGATAGATGATAGATTGAGAGAGAGATGAGAGAGATAGAAAGAGAGAGATATGAGAGAGAGAGAGGTTATTTATTGAGAGAGAGAGAGAGAAAGATAGAAAGAGAGAGAGATGAGAGACAGAGGTGATGGATGATAGATAGATAGAAAGAGATGATAGCCCAAGTAAACTTGGAAGCATCAACAAGCCTCACTTTGACCAGACCCTCCAAAACAAAGCTGGAAATACAGAAATTCAACCCATTTTCAGGGCAACAAGAGAAGAAATAAGAACCAAACAGAAAGGGGGACACACGCCTGGGCACCTGTGTGCATCTAGAGGCAAATGAAACCTGAAATCCAGACATTAAACCCCCTCCAGTTGGCACCTAATACACAGGAACCTCTCCTCCTTCTCCTTTCACAGATGTAAGCATCGGTGCAGAAACACAGCCCTTTTGCAGAGGATGGTATCAATTATCGCAATTTGGTCCACGTGGCGGGATAACAAGGCCCGTGGATCAGCTGGGCTTCTCTGCACAACCATCCCTGCCCACCAGTTTCTGATGTTTGCAAAAGAAAAAACAACAGCAACAACAGCAACAACCCTGAGAGCTGGGATTAAAAAGCCACCCTGAATTAATGCACCCAGTTGCTATTTAAATAAAGCTGCGCTCAGCAACCGCAGCCGGGGGAAAAAAAACCCCGGGTAGCTGTGAAGGAATCCCACAAGGATGCCCGTCACTCCAATGGGTCCCCGGAGCCCTCCAAAAAACATCAAGATTATTGCTTGCACAAAGCAAACACTGCACATGGTTTTCCTTTCCCTCCCACCCATTCACCCACCCACCCCAACTCTCGGCCAGCTCTCTAAATCATTTCAATTCCTATTTCCAAGTATAATTTAATCTTTTCCAGCGACACTTGATGCTTACTTCATCATGGTGTAATGACAGATTAAAAAGTTGTTGAATTAAATATTAAAAAGGACTTCGGGCAGTCCTGCATTTTTTTTTTAACAGAATAACACAGATTGGAGATGAAATGAGAAGCCCAAATGCATATTTTATGCTGAAAAGGGGAAGACGTGTGTGTGTGTGTGTGTGTGTGTGTGTGTGTACAGACACACTTGCCCATTTNAGACGTGTGTGTGTGTGTGTATGTGTGTGTGTGTGTGTGTGTGTGTGTGTGTGTGTGTGTACAGACACACTTGCCCATTTATTTATTTTCCTATAGGCCACTTACTTTGTAATAAAACATAGGAGAGCGTCGGTGTTCTTTTATTATTATTACTATTTAGGCAAGGGAAGCAAGAGACGGCATTGGAAGGTGCCTATCGCTAAAAACCAGCAGCGTGTAGCAAGGTTTAAGGCACGTGGGAATGAAGGAAGGATTCTGGGTGTTCTTTCAAGATTATTTACCCTTCTGTTCTTTTCCTCTGTCTTTCACCCACTCCTATTTAACACCCAAAATGCCAGGCAGTCACATTTGCACCTTGGAAAGCACACAATCCAACAGGCATTTAACCCAGTGCGTTGCCCCAAGGCGAAACACAACTCAGGGAGCATAAAAAAAGCCAGAGGCATGAAATTTTCTCTGGTTGGGTGCACCACCACAGGCCGTGCTTCGACCAAGTGATAGACAAAACCCGGCGAAAAGCTGAAACCGAATCGACTTTTGTGCATTGTTCGTTCTCCAGCTTCCTGATGCCTCAAAAATGACAACTTGATATGAAAGTCTGTGCAAGCGACTTTCCATTTCTTCGATTTGGAATTACCAGAGAGAAGCAAGGAGGAGCTCAGAATCACAGAACAAGGGAGTTGGAAGGGAACTTAGAGGTCTTCTAACCCAATCCCCTGCTTAGGCAGGAAACCTTATGCCATTTCAAAGGGTTGTCCAATGTCTTCTTAAAAACTTCCAGTGTTGGAGCATTCACAATTTTTGCAGGCAGGTTGACCCATTGATCAATTGTTCTAACTCCTTAATTCTAAGTTGCTTCTTTCCTTGGTTAGTTTTCATCCATTGCTTCTTGTCCTGCCTTCTAAAGGTGCTTTGGAGAATAGCTTGACCCCTTCCTCTTCTTTGGGGCAGTTCCTCAAATATTGGAAGACTGCTATCATGTCACCCTTGGTCCTTCTTATCATTAAACTAGACATACCCAGTTCCAGCAACCTCTTTTTTTATTTTTGAGCCTCCAGTAACCTTAATTATCCTTGTTGCTCTTCTCTGCACTCTTTCTGGAGTCTCAACATCTTTTTGACATCGTGGCAACCAACTTGGATGCAGTCTTCCAAGTGTGGCCTTATCTAGGCCTTATAAAGTGGTACTGACGCTTCCTGTGATCTTGATTCTATCTTATTTATGCATTGGCTCAAATTGACCATTTCAGCCTTTCCCAAACCGAGTTTTGGAAAGCCCCCCTTATCTTTAAAAAGAAAGGTTTTCCAGAATTCCATACCTCATTTCTACTCTCCTTTCCTACCTAGAGATTCCCAAAGAGAAAACAGGGAGAAAGCGGGTGTGCTGTTGTATAAGAAAGGAGAGAAGATGGTGCTTCACTAAGTATGAGTACTTCTACCCTTCGGTGGAACAGAAGTTGTGGGTGCTCCATCACTGGAGGCTTTTAAGAAGAGACTGGACACTCACTTGTCTGAGATGGTATAGGATCTTCTGCTTCAGCAGGGGGCTGGACTAGAAGACCCCCAAGGTCCCTTCCAGTTCTATTCTATTCTATATTCAAACACATCAGGTAGAAAGCAGGAGGCCATGGACTCTAGTGTCTTAGTCATGAAAGCCATCTAGGTGACTTTGGGCCAATCCCCAGGAGACGGTGAGTTCTAGTCCTACCTGAAGTATGAAAACTGGCTGGGTGACTTTGAGCCACTTCCCAGGATCCTGGGAGTTCTAGTCTTGCCTTAGCAAATGAAAGCCAGCTGGGTGACTTTGGGCCAGTTGTTCTCTCCCCCCACGGCCCAACCCACTTCCCAGGGGAGAAAAACAGCAAGAGGCAGGATACAAACGGACAGTGTCCGTTCCTGTTGGTGTGTCTGCCATGAAGGAGCCACGCCGTAGAGACCGTGGCTTTCTTGCCTTCACACAACAGCCCCAGTCCAGCAGACTGGAGTTAAGAGCCTGCTGATTAGCCAGCTCTTGAATAATTGGCCACCAAATGACATTTTTCCTCTTTTTTTTTTTGCTAGATGTGACAACTTCAGGCGTTCCATTTGCATAATTCAGAGCACGTGAGGGGAGGCAGTTCCACGCTACACCTCCCACCACCACCACACGCATCTTGCTCAAAGGGGAATGTGTACTATTTCCCTGTAATTATGTACTAAACTGTCAGGGAGGAGAGGCAGATATTAGGCAGAAGTAAAGGGTGGGGGGGAAGTTGTTCTGCAACAAACATGGGTGTCGGGTGGGAAGCTATCGACAGAGTGAAAAAGAAACGCTGGCTACTTCTGGCCCTCAGAGACCTGAAGATGTATCTGAAGCAGGTAATTACAGGTAAGTCCTCGTCTTATGGCCACGATGGAGCCCAATGTTCCTGCTGCTAAGCGAGAAAAGTGAACACCAACCCAATCTCCTTTTCCCTAGAGGACATCAAGGCACAAAACAATGGCAGACCACAAGTCTACTAGATGGCAAACCGTGTCTCTCTCTCCCTTGGTCCCTCTGTGTGTGTGTATGTGTCTTTCCCTCTCTCCTCCTCTCTTACTCCCTCCCTCTATCTCAGTTTCTCTCTTTTCTTCCTCTCCCCTCCTCTTCCTCCCTCTTTCTCTCTCTCCCTCTCCTTCTGTCTCTTTTCTCCCCCCCGTCACTCTTTCTCTTTCTTTCTGTTTCTCTTTGTCTCTCTTTCTATATTTCTGTCTCTCCCTCTTCCTCCCTCCCTCTCTGTCCCTTCTGTGTGTGTGTGTGTGTGTGTGTGTGTGTGTGTGTCCTCTCTTTCTGTTCCTTCCCCCCTTTCTCCCTCTTTCTCTCTTTTCAGCCCCGTCAAAGAGTTCCTTCTCTTCATCTTGGCCACAGCTCGGCCACCATCTCTTACTCCCCCTCTTCCCTTTCTATCCCGACTGCATAATTAATGCAAATGTCTTCGCCCTGGCTCTTCCACCAGTTTACTTTGGTTCTACACATAGTGGAATATTAACTAGAGAGAAAAAGCAGCTTCGCAACAGGGGTGGGGGGAAAAAAAAATCAGCCTGTCAGAGGCTCGCTCCAAATGCCAGCAGGGGGAAGAGAAAGAAAGAAAGAAAGAAAGAAAGAAAGAAAGAAAGAAAGAAAGAAAGAAAGAAAGAAAGAAAGAAAGAAAGAAAGAAAGAAAGAAAGAAAGAAAGAAAGAAAGAAAGAAGCAAGCATGTAAGTGCCTTCGAGGCCATTTCATCAAGGTGACTGAAAACTCAACCACTAAAGAAAATCCAGGCTTACATTTATGAGCTGCTCGATATGCATTATTCATAATATATTCCTTCTCTTTTATACACAGATACACCCCGCCGTTTTCTCGCTCCCTCACCCCATAATAAGAAAGCTGCCCTACACTGTAGGAACCAGATTCCAACACAGAGAGAGAGAGAGAGACAATGGGAGGAAGAAGAAATAAGTCTCTAACTTTGGCTTCATCCAGCAAATACAGCATATTAAAGTTTTTTTTTTCTTCTTCTTCCTTTTTTTAAATCTCACCCAAGATCTTCCCTTCCTGTGATCCAAGCCGCAGAAAATGTGCCTTCAGAGAAGGCACGGATTTACCCATCTTGCCCCAAAGACGATCCTACCTCAAGAGAGGAGGCTGATAAATTTTAGAAATAAACACAGGAACATCCTCGACTTATAACGGTCCATTTAGGGGCCGTTTGAAGTTAGGGCGGCACCAGGAAAAAAAACCCCACATTTTTCAGATTTATGACCATTGCAGACCATCTCCGTGCTCACCGATCAAAATTCGGATGCTTGGCAGCTGATTCATATTTATGACGGTTGAGTGATTTCCCTCCCCACCTCCCTTTTTGACATCTTCTGACCAGCAACCTCAACGGGGAAGCCAAGAGTTCACAACTAGACAAAAATGCAAAGATTTCCTTCACAACGGTGGCAAGAAAAAGTTATAAAATGGGGCAAATTCATCCAACCAATGTTTCACTTGGCGACAAATCAACTAATTGGGCTCAGTTGTGAGTCGTAACTCAAGGAGTCCCTGCCTTAAGATGTCTCCTAGATTGGCAAAACACAATAAAATATAAATGCTAAAAAAAGATCTGGGTTCCAATCCCAGGGTCTCTAGGCCATCTAACCAATTGAAGGGTAGCATCATTCACACACACACACACACACACACACACATATAAAAATCAGATAATGATTTGGTTTTCCATTGGGAATACAAAGTCTATCACATCCAAGGTGTTTTAAAGGTCTTAAGATGTTCTGGAGGCTTAACTATTCCCCACACCCTCCTGTCTTCCTCTCACCTCTCTTTCCAAAATAACTACCAGTGCCCAAGTCATTTGAACGTAGAATCGTAACAGCTGGGAGGGGACCCTGGAGATCTTCTAGTCCAACCTAGGGCAGGAGCCTTATACCACCCCGCTCAAGTGGTTGTCTGGTTTTGAAAACCTCCAGTGATGGAGCCCCCACAACTCCTGGATTAATTGTCCACTGATTATCCCAAAGGTGCTTTTTTTTTTCTCCCAAGAGGCAACTGGACTTTCTGGTTGTTGCTGTTTTTTTAAGATGTTTATGTCAGCCTTCCAAGTCACAACCTCCAAATTAAAAGACTCCAAAACTGTCATCTTCTTCAAGGTTCGTTTTATTAAGAGATGTCATGTTGGCACATCTGAGGAAAACCCAAATCTGAGAGTTCTCTAGCCCAAAGAGAACTCAAAATGCAGGCCCTGCACCCAATAGTCCATCACATGGTCCAATCGTTACTTCGTTCCATCTGGAGACTATCCCCAGTCGCTCCCCTCCAGGTAGAGGGGAGCATGTCCTTGACTGTAAGAGAAAGGATTGTTGTTCTGGCTAAGCTTCCATTGCTCTGCGAAATCCCCCCTCCCAAATCCACAGGCACTGAATCTGGCAGCCCAAAAGCCTCAAAGAAAAATGGCTTCCCAGCTGACCATTTCGCTTCTCATCCGAGAAGCTTCTTCAGTTTCCCCACCATCCAGCTGGAGAGCCGAAGAAGCTTGTTGGACGAGAAGCGAAACATCTTCGAAGAAAAAGCAGGAAGTCCTGTTGCCTCCTGAAAAAAGCACCTTGGGGACAAACAACCAGGACCTGGATGGCTGAGAAGCTCCATAAACATTCACAGTGTGGAATATATTCAACCAATATTGAACACTGAAAGAAGGCGTCCACCAGATTAGAGTAGAGATTCCTCTGCACAGACGGCAGAACTGTGGTTTTGTGGCTTTTCATTTCAGCACGACGCTAACAGGGCATTAATATTGTCACTTTCAACCTTGGGATCAGTACACATCAGAGGGGTGAAAGAGAGAGAGAGAGAGAGGGAGAAAGAGGTAGAGAATCCCCCAGTGAAATGAGTGCAAAACAGGAGCCTCATTGATTTTCTTCTTGATAGACTGCTATTAAAACTGGCAAACAGGCCGACCTTATGTGCAAGAGAAGAGAGGGGTGCAAAGCAGAACACCCGACATAAAAGTTGGAAAAGGAAGGAAGGAAGGAAGGAAGGAAGGAAGGAAGGAAGGAAGGAAGGAAGGAAGGAAGGAAGGAAAGAAAGAAAGAAAGAAAGAAAGAAAGAAAGAAAGAAAGAAAGAAAGAAAGAAAGAAAGAAAGAAAGAAAACTACCACTCTTGAACAGCTGGGCTGAAACCCCAGCCTCCCCCAGGCCCTTGAAAAAAATGTTGACCCAGAAGCCATCATTTATTTTAAATTGGCAACTACAATTTAACAAGCTACACTAACAAACAATCAGCCTAGCTTGCACCTTTCCATAGCCATCAATTAAGATGGGGAGTTACATGAGGTGCAAGTAAATTGCAAAAACCCAGGAACCCTTTGCTATGAAGCCCACTGTTTGCAAAGCAACTCCACACAAAACAAAACAGCAACAACAAAAATAACTTTCTCCACCTTCCCCCCTCCCATAGAAATCAAAAGATGGAGTTAAAATGCTTGAAAATCCATTTACCAGAAATGGTAGGTTGGTGATGGAGGTGCCTTCTCTTTGCAGGGGGAAAAAAGAAAGAGTATAAATATCAATTTTTTTTCATGCAAAAATAAAACCTCAATCCTTGAGATATGGGATACAGATATGGACTGAAGAGACTGCAAGGGAAATATAAGCCAAATTTAAAAGCCATCTATATAGCAACATTGGACTTTAAAAAAAATATTTAGGCAGATGGTTACTTTCAAGAAGAAGAGGAAGAGTTGGAGATGGCTAACGTAGAAAACCCAAAATGTATTTGAAGTGCTAGAGTGATTTAAAGGGGAGCAAAAAGTATTATGAAAAAAAAGGGAGGGGGAACTTTCTTCACTGAAGCAAACGAGCTTACAAAATTAGGGGTGTAAACCTGAACTTCCTTTTTCTCAATACTTCTAAAATGTTGTGATGTATTTAATCAAGTGAACTAGGTGGAGAGGGGAAAGTTGCATTTTAAAAAATGACTATCAGATGTGGAAGCAAACAAACAACCCTTAAAAACTATTTCCCCCATCTTCAAAGGGAATTTTTGGGAAGATTGAAACTACAGCCCAGTTAATCGGTTTGGAAGTCTGAAGATGGAAATGGTTTTTTAAAAAAATAAATGCAAAGGAGATGATAAAACAGAACTGCTTGTGAAACAGAATCCTCTATTTCTCCTTGTTCCTAGCACAAAATCCTCTATTCCATTGGGAAGGGAAAGGGGAAAAAAAAAAAACCAGTTCAGAGCTATTTTCCTCTCTTCTGTCCTTCTCTTCGCATTTGCCTAAAGGCTGTGAACTAAATTACACTCCCAAGTAAATGACTGTAATTTACCTACTGAATTCCCTTGTTTGAAAAAAGGAACACACAATGCATTCCTGCGTTCCCTCGGATCAAATTTACCATTCTACATGTCAAGAACAATCCAGAGGCAGTAATTTGAAACGGTTCGAACCTTCAAATAAGGGGAAATTAGAAATGTTTTGAGCGCCTGGCATTTCCAGCCAGAAGATAAAAGAACCTGATAAAAGAAAGAGAGAGAGAGAGAGAGAAAGGGAAAAGAAATATCCTGTAAGCATTCAATTCCTTCTGCTTTAAGATTTATAAACCGGGCATTAAATGCGCCAGCTAAGTCGTGGCCTGTGAGAAACTAAGGGAGAGTGGAGAAGGGTATTAAAAGTGAAAACAGGACAATATTTATGGTGCCTGTGAAGTGTTTATTGGAGGGAAAGGCAGAATAAGAGAGAGAGAGAGAGAGAGAGAGAGAGAGAGAGAGAGAGAGAGAGAGAGAGAGAGAGAGAGAGAGAGAGGGAGAGAGAGAGGATGTGATAAAAATGCAGATGGAAAGCTGCCCCCGCCCACTTGCAAGATTTCAGGATTCAAACTTTGCAACTACAAATAGATCTTCCTTTTCCGTTTTTCAAGCCAGCAACTTCTGATTTAAAGTCAAATGCAAAGAGCCAATAACTGCTTAAAATAGATAATAAAAACCATTAAAGGATGTGTGAAGGCCCATCCAGAGGAAAGGGAACGAAAAAAACAACAACCAAACCCAGAGTCCCTTGTGATGGAGGCCTAGCACCAAAAAAACCCCAACTACCCTTTCCCATAACCTTTGAGTAATGACTAGCAGGAGTTATCTCCTCCCCTTCTCTGACATTAAGACGTTGTCAAACCCTTCCAGCTAAACACCTTCCGAAAATCATCCAGAGAGCACGCATTCTGCTCAGCCTAAAAGCCACCTCTCACGCTGGCCGAAAGGGCAATAAATCTTCATTATCCTAAATAAAATTACAGTCCTTTAAACGTATCCAGAGAGAAGGTTGTTTTTTCCCCCCCTCCTCCTAAACAACCACCTTAGCGAGTAATGGGAAGCAATATGGTGGCACTTCTGTCGCAGTAGGAAGTCTGTTTAAACTGTCGCCCTGCTAGCAAACCAATTCTACATATTAAAATGAATGGATTGGTGATTTCAGAGGAAAGAGATGGGGGGGGAATGCTTCAAAATCATTTATAAAATCAAGGGTGTTATGAAGATAGCAGGATTTATTTTTTTCTCGGGCAGGGGACCAACCCGTAGTGGCACATCCAAACATCTCTCTGTCTCTCTCTCACCCTCTGCCACCATTTTTGCTTTCAACCAGTGGGTTATGCGTGCATTTCAAAATTTCTGCAACCGGTACGTAAAAACCGGTCCGAACCGGCTGAATAGCACCTCTGCTTTCAGCCAAAGTCATCCATCCATACCAGTAAATTAAAACATTTGATTTTCAAGCCCGGGCAAGCAAGGTTTTATCATGCCCATCTTCGGAAATGTCGGTCTGCAAAAGAGATCACGAAACTCTCTCAGTCTCCAAATGTTTGATGCAGAAGGAAGGCCCAGGTTCGTGACAAGCCAACTGAGATCTGCCCCCCCCCCACGGTCTTCTCTTCACTCTTGGGTCTCACAAATTCCAGGGGGTGTTATCTCCTCCCCTTCTCTGACATTAAGACCTTGTTGAACTCTTCCGGCTAAGCACCCTTGAAATCACCCAAGTCGCATGCTGCACATTGCAGGTGCATTTTGCTTGAAATGCAAAATCTGGACACGGCACAACTGAAAACCTGGGAGTCCATATCTCTGACAGATAATTTGCAAGGTGGTGAGGAGAGAGAGAGTTAAAAGGATTGGGACCAAAGGAGTTTTGTAACTGAAGGTGCTTTTTCAAGGCAAAGTTCTAAAGAAGAGAAAATTTGTCGCTCAGAGTTGAAGGGTGGGGTCTTTGGTGCTTTCTGAGCTTGGTTGTTTCATTGCCCAACTAGGTTGAATCAACAGTGCTGGAAAGGCAAACCACACTCATTTCTAGCACTGATGACATTACTTAGTTGGGTCGTGAAATGTCTGCAAGAAAAAAAACAACCCAGCTCCAAGGGCACCAAAGACCCTGCAAAGTTCTTTAGAAGGTGGGCTTCAAAAATATGGACCTTTTGTCCAAAATATTCATGAGTCTGCACACAAACACATCCCCATGCATGATATTAGTTCCCAAGTCACACCAAGCCTAGTACGGCTGGTATGGAATGTGCTTTTGTTTATTTATTTATCAAACTTATTATTCTGCCCATCTTGTGACGAACGACTCTGATGCTTATGTGACAGTCTAGCCTGCATTCAGATTCTTACTTCCTGCCTTTTTTTGACGTTTATTATTATAATTTCAAAAATACAGGGAAAGAAACTATGATGATACAAGCACACACATCTACAAATGGATAGGAAATTTGCATTATATCTTATTTTTACAAATAATTCCAAGCGGCAAACATATCCAACACAGCTTCCTTTCCTATTTTGAATAACAAGTAGATCTAAAGGATATGTCTATCTCTATCTATCTATCTATCTATCTATCTATCTATCTATCTATCTATCTATCTATCTATCTATCTATCTATCGCCTTTGGACTATACAACTAGCAAATATCTCCTTAACTGCTTCTCCCACAAGGATATTCTGCAAAGCCTCTAATTTCTTATCTGGCTCAATCCTTGCAAATAACGCTGAAGTTGATCATTTTGGAAAGAGATCAGCTAACCCAAGACCTGCAAATAGCTCGGTAATCAAAAAGAGATTTCCACTCAGATCTCATCAACCACACTTATTTGCTGAGCAGGGCGAGCATGACATCACCATTAGGCTCCAGAAATGCTTTAGAGGGACGAGCAATCTCCACTAAAATTTAAGGAAGGAGAGGGGGAGAGGGAGGGAGGGAGGGAGAGAGAGAAGTGGGGGTGGAAAACTCTATTGGGTGCTCTTCAAACTGGAAAGGTTTCCTTGTCCAGTCATGTCCAACTCCAGAGGACAGTGCTCATCTCTGTTTTTTGGCCAGCACTGTCCAAGACATCTTCTGTGGTCATGTGGCCAGTAACGTTATATACCAAAGGCGCATGGAACACTGTGCTCTTGCCACCTAAGTGATACCTATTTATCTACTCGCATTTGCATGCTTTCGAAGTGCTAGATGGGCAGGAGCTGCAGGAAGGAATGGGAGCTCGTCCTATCATGCGGCACCTGGGTCTTGAACCTAGGCTGTCAACTTTCCAGCTGACAACCACAATGTCTCTAACCACTGAACCATCTCGCTCACACATACATGCTCTGTAGAGGAAAAGAAATAAAAACCACAGAACGATACCAAAAGAAAGCACGTTGCATGTATTTAGTGTGTCAAAAAGGAGAGTCACCCTTTCCCTTTTTTGTGACTTCGGGATGTCATCGACTGACAGCCGAGACTATCGCAACCAAAACTCATGGGATCCATTTTTTCTGAAGTTGGCTAACCTCCATAGAGCCATGCACTAAAAAAAAATTCTAGGGAATCTTGAGGCTTCCCACAAAGCACAGTTTCCAAGTAACTGTCTCCAAGGTTGAATTTCCTTCCAATTCCCCCTACCTATCTCTGCGTGGCTGCATCGCTGCATTCTTCAAGCCCCACCATTTCTGAAGGAAGCAACGTTTCTGAAGGGCCAAAACATAATATATGTGTATGTATGTATGTATGTATGTTTTCTTAAGTTTTCGCGGATACTTACATGTATGGTATTCAGCTTTGTTCGGGTATTTTCCCATGTCATTATAGTTGTGCTTTTAAAGTTGTAGCAACGTTTCGGCAGAATCTCATCTGCCATCATCAGGCTCCTGTATAGTATTCGTCTGTGAGTCAGACTTTCACAGCCATTTCTGTTTTAAATTTGGTGCTAGCCTACGCTGTGCCAGAATGGTTTTTTCTTCATCCTGATTGGTTGGGAGTCTTGGCCTGTGTTTATTGGTCTTGGAGTTTTCTGTGTTCTGCTTGATTGGTGTTTCTAATATTTTCTGTCTGTTTTGTAGCCTTTTTTTGTCTTGATTGGCTGGCAACATTGTGTTTCCTGTATTGGAAGCTTTTAGTGCGGCTTGGCTCCGAGTAATCGGACGGCTTTCACTTTAAAAAGTTGCTGAAACTTTAAAAGCACAACTATAATGACATGGGAAAATACCCGAACAAAACTGAATACCACACACACACACACATATATGCAGGTTCGGGCATGTTCAGGTTTTTTGCCGTGTAAGACTGAGAGTATCTTGGTGACGTTTTGACGTTATAGCAACGTTTCGGCAGATCTCCCCTCCAGCACCTCACTTGTTTGCACAGAGCTGAATCAAAGCCTCGGTTTCATACCCTGCCAAATTGCTGGGGAAATGACGGGAAACCTGTAATTTAGAGAAGTGGTGCCAGCCTTCCCCATCCCCCCCATGATACAATTCCCAAAGGCTTCACTGTAGGCCTCGCTAATAACAATATTGCTCTCTTCAGCATGGGCTATGGTGCCAGGCTCCGCTTGGCATCAGCGCTGGAAAACGAGATGATTTGTGAAACTCGTCAGACTGCATAGGATTTGGGGGGGGGTCTGAAAAACAACGGCGGGTGATCCTCGACTTATGACCGCGATTGAGCCCAAAATTTCTGCTGCAAAGTGAGACCGTTGTCTATTGGCTTTGTCTTGTTGATTTCTTTCAAGAGTTGCCACTACGGGTTTCTTTTAATTTGTTTAAAATATTTATATACTGTTTTTCATGAAAACAACAACAACACACAACCCATCCTCAAAAGGGTCAATTGTGAAAGTTTTAAGTTTAATGAAAAAGTCA
The DNA here is from genome assembly GCA_004320025.1 of Laticauda laticaudata. Taxonomy (NCBI): domain Eukaryota; kingdom Metazoa; phylum Chordata; class Lepidosauria; order Squamata; family Elapidae; genus Laticauda; species Laticauda laticaudata. The sequence goes on from BHFT01016923.1 coordinate 58,243, forward strand.
ACCAGCTTTATAAAAATCATTCTACCATGTTTACCCGGAGAGAGGAAGGAAGGAAGGAAAAGAAAGAAGGAAGGAAGGACAGAAGGAAGGAAGGAAGGAAGGAGAGAGAGAGAAAAAGAAAGAAAGGGAAGGAGGGAGGCAGGCAGGAAGGACAGAAGGAAGGAAGAAAGGAAGAAAGGAAGGAAAAAAGGATTATAGATGGTTTTAGGAAGAGTAGAAGAATAAAGTGCCAAATCCTCCCAGTGCTTGTTTATAAAAAGACCCAGACAAACCAGGTATCCAATCACATCAACCGCCGGTTTTGAATATACTACAAAGCTTTCAAGGTTTTTTTTTCCCTCTCTGACCCCAGCTCCCTCCCCTCCACAAAAGTGGTTGCTAGCCTAGCCAAGAACAATTACACCCCTTCTGAATTATGGCACGCAATAAACCAAGATGACGGCCATATGCAACCAAATATTTTGGCACTTGAGCAAAAAAAAAAAGGGGGGGGGG